>JAUZST010088481.1:0-19727 GCA_034779995.1 Parotocinclus haroldoi
CCTGCCGTCTAAAGTAATAAACGCCTGTTTCCCGCACGCCGCGTTTGGGTCCGCTCCGTATCTCACTCGGCGTCACAAATATAGCATGTGATGTATTGATTCCATAACTTAATTACCATATCTGAAGTATAGATCCAACATCTTATATATTATCAGGGCTAATCTTAAATCACTTGCAGTAAAACATTAGGTAATAATTAATAATTCCATATAGAAGCAGATATGATCATACTCTTATGAAAATCTCAAAAATACACCACTTTGCTGTGTTCCCACCTCTGTGTATTGCTAGAGACCTTTTGACTTCTGAATATCAATTTATCATTTATCAGCTGTAACCTCCTCTGCATTCCAGTCTGTCTACAACTGCATTTTCAGTAATCCCTTCCTCAACCTTCCACTTAAATCATTCCTGAAAGGCTAAAAACCTCTGTAGCACATCGATATTTTACCAGTTTTCTAGATGAGGTGAACCATGAGGTTTAAAACAAGATTACAGCTGTCAACACATTAAATAATAAGTATATGTTTAAATTGTTTTTGTATTCCAAAAGTTTGCATAAGTTACTTTGTATTCCAGTTTGGGAATGGCTGCAACATCAAGGCACAACAAGATGACCATATACAATATAAGTACTGTAGACTACTATATTTTTTAAGTCTCATTAAAGACAATACATACCTGTGACCAACCTTTAATGTATATAAATCACATTCTATCAAAGCCTTCATGTACATGCCTCCACATACAAGGTCTACAGAAACTCATCACAGTCAGTGATGAAGAAGAGAACAAAAAATAATTAGTAAATAAAAAACATACATGCCACAGACAACAAGGTGGAAAAGCAATTCAAATAAAAGGGTGGACTGGTTTGAGTGAACAACCCACATAGCAGACCGTGAAGAAAAGAGTGCAGGCTGGGGTGTTGTGAGTGGTGAAGAATGCCAGAGGTGATGCTTTCACATACAGTCAACCTACAGTCTACAGAAAACCACTGTGCCCTATTAAAATCAATTAAAAATAATTATTTAAGTGTTGAATAAGTGACCAGCTCTTTAAAAGTAACCATTATAAATTTCATCAGGGACAATCATTCACCTTTCAACATCACACCCTAGAGTAACTGGTCACTTACATGAGTTGTGGAGGATTTGATTACTAAAATTAAACTGACTTTACCCTATGGATTCTACTACACACGTTTACAAGCATAATTTAACTTTTACTAGCACAAACAAATCATCATGATGGGATGAAGGTGTGTTCAAGAAAGTTCTAGGATAAAGTTTCAAAAAACGAGCTAGGAAAGGGATACAAAAACATTTTTTTGACTAAAATTGGAAACTGTATTGCACTTAAGAACTTGGCAAAAACCCTCTACTAAGGATGTCTATGCCAAGCAGATATTGATTGAGCAAAAAACAAACAAACAAAAAACAAACACAAAACAATGCAGTAACTTAAGCACAGAATTAAATATATTGCACTGAAGCTCCTAGGTATGGAGTAAACAGAAAAAGTGTATGGAGCAGCATTTTATATCGAGTTCAGCAGTCTTATTGCATGTGGAAAGAAGCTGTTTATGAATCTGGCTGTTCTGCATCAAAGACTATAAAACCTCTTTCCCGAGGCCAGCAGTGAGAACAGTCCATGGTTGAGGTTCGAGGGGTCTCTGTGTATGTTCTGAGCTCTGGTCAGACAACGACTTGTCACAATGTCCTGTATGCGAGAAAATTAAGTTCCCCCAGGAACTTGGTTTTGCTAACTATCTCCACTCCTTGATGAGGAGTGGTGTGTAGATGGGTTGGCTCCTCCTGAAGTCGATGATGATCTGTTTTATCAACATTCAGGGCCAAGTTGTATATTTCACACCAGTCAACCAGTTGCTTCACCTCATCCCTGTAGTGAAGGCCGTTGTCATCCTAGATTAGGCGCACAACCGTTGTGTCGTCAGCGAACTGGTTGGTAGTGGACTTGGCACAGCAGTCATGCTTTACCAGGGTAAAGAGCTACAGAGCGATTGGGCGGTAAGCAAACTGGTGTGGATCAAATGTGGGAGGGAGTTTGAAGGTGATATGATGGGGGTGAGTGCTGCAGGGCAGTAATCATTGAGGAAGATTGATCATTGATCATCATCAATCATCGAGCAATGATTGTAGCAGTCTTTAGGCACGATGGTACAGCTGCTTCATTTAGCAAGGTGTTGAATATGTCTGTAAGAACCTCTGCCGGCTCAACAGCACGTTCCGTGAGTACTCGTCCTGGAATATTGTCAGGGCCCGCTGCTTTACTGTATTTACTCTCCCCAGGGTTTTTCAGGCATACATTGTAGTATCTGCTCATCAGGGCGAGGAATAGATTTCAATGCAGGAGTGGAGATTAATGCCTTGAACATTCTAAAATAGTTTATTTTGTTGAGGAAACTGATGCTGTTCTCATGGGGGGAGGATAAACTTTATAATACGTGATTGTCTGTATGCCTTGCCACATCTGTCTTGTATTTGACGAGTCTTGTTCTAAATGCGGTGTTTTGGGCTTTCAGCCTCATGTGTACCTTGCTGTTCATCCAAGGTTTCTTGTTGGCCTGTGTTCAGATGTTTTTAGTCACACTCACGTCCTCCATACACTTCTGGATGTATCCAGACACAGACTCTGTGTATTCATCCACCCTTATATGGTGATCTTTGGTAGTGGCTACCCTGAACCTGTCCCAGTCTCTGCATTCGCAGCAGTCCTGCAGTGTTTTCATAGCTCCTGCAGGCCAGACCTTCACCTGCCTTGTGATGGTTTGTTTCCTGACCAGCAAGGGCTTATATGCCGGCATTAGAATCACAGAGAGATGGTCTGAGGAGGGGGCGGGGTGTTGCTCTGTATGCCTCTTTGATGTTGCAGTGAGCCAGGTGTAGTGTGTTCTTTCCCGTGGTTGCAAAATTCACATACTGATGGAAGTGAGGAAGCACAGTTTTCATATTGGCCTGTTTCCCCTGCCACAATGAAAACCCCCTTAGGATGTGTTGATCTCACTGAGTCACCTCTCTATATATATATATATTATTTAACACAAAAAACAGATGGGGTTAAGTAAATAAAAAACTGTTATGTATTTGAGTTTCATATTTTTTCATAATACAAAATATCCTCAAGACGATCTATTTTTTTAATTATATATTGGCAAAGTTTGGTTTTCATTAAACTCCATGTCCTCCACCCAGGAAAACCAAAATAAAAACAAAACAGACGTGCACAGCCATTGACTAACATACTGGTCACGACAAAGGCTTTCCATGCTTTCATGCATGACAGAACGCAGTAACCCCACAGAAAATTTTGGCGGGGGGTGAATGAATGAAGTCACACAAATCAGAGCAAAGCACTGCAGTTTCCAGCTGACTTGGCCATCTCTCTCATCTGCCACATTCAAAGTTCATTACAATAGTGTAGTTCAAGTAAGAATTGATATGGGAGTTTAAAAACAATAAAAACACATCTAAGTAAAAAAAATTAAATATAGCAAAAAACAATATGGTATGCAAAATATTAATTAACATACACAGCCAGTACAAACAACAGTCTGACTTGTATTGATGTCATAATCCTATTTAAATGTTTAAAAAAAATAAGTAAAAAGATCACAGTGATATCAACGTTTAGGCACCTAATTATAACATAACTAGCAATGCAGCACTGAGCATAGTAAGAAAAAAACAGATCGAGATGGTTGCACACCAAATAAAGATCATGTTAAAAATGTAAAAATGTGTCAGGTAGAGGTGCATGTACTTTCGTGTAAACATTCCTTTCTCTCTCTGTAGTAAAAGAGAATAGTTTGTCAATACAATGGACACTTTACACATTTACCATGACATGAGAGTGTATACAGTCTGTCCAAAACCTTTTAAATATTAACATTCATCACTATTGTGCTTTAAATTGGTCATACTCTGGAGATTTATTAAAGCATGTAGTACCAGGATGAATTTGTGGGCTCATTTAACTAAAGACATAGGTCTTAAGATGGGACCATTGATCACAAGATGTTTCCTTGAGTGCAGTGTCACATGTTCTCTTATGGAATGTAGGATGTATATCCTTCAAAGAGATAAAAGGTAGTGCTGGATGTCTCATCCCTTCTGAGATGAGTTGACTTCTGAGTTGTTCAAGCAGGTTGAAGTTAGTTGCAGAAGGGCTGCACCTCTTGCAGAAGTCTATATGTTCATTAATTGTACAGGGTGAGTCAAAAGTCACAAGACACCATTTTATTTTAGAAACAAAAGTGACATATCTGAATACCCCAGCAATTAATAGGTGAGGGGGCCTATCTTTTAGGGTATGTCCAGAACATGGCCGGCAGCTTGAAATTCGCCATATTGAATCAAGTTTTTGGGCAAGTTTTTCCAATGAGATGGTGATACTGTAGCATATCAAAGAAGACCAAAACTGTCTCAGAAATCAATTAAAGCAATCTGTTTTTATTTCAATTTGCAATATCTCTTGTGGTTTAAAGGTTATCAACACAGAAAGTTCAAAACTTTTGCTGTTCATCACAGGTAACATAAGATGGAATTGATCAATTCTGATGTTAGGGGAACGCAGTTGTCGTATCATATAACTTCATACTTCAGACTTCAATAACCGACACCATTAATTTCACACAGCACTGTTGCATCCCTCATAGTCAAATTTCCAGAAACCAGTACTGTGGACAACAAACCACATAGTGGTTGTCCAAAGACCGCTACCAACAAAGAAACCTCAACAACTGTGACAAAAAGGTCCATGACTTTCTGTGTCTTTTGACTCACCCTGTATTTCCACAAAATGCAGCAAGCTTTGTGAAACTGGGTGAAGAAACTGTGTTGACTCACACAACCTATGTAGCTGGCTTAAGATAAGGCATATGAATGAGAAATACACTGCTCACAAAATAAGAGGACATTTCATTTTGAGTGAATATGACCAAAACTTCTTATCTTATCCTGGTCAGTATACATGGGGTTCCAGAATTCACAGCACATTGCAAATGTCCATTCTAAGGCAGGTGTTAATGTTGCTTCTCTATTGGATGGTCCCACCATATGACCTCCCCTCCCTGAGATATGGCCAGTCATGATTGTGTGATCCCCACAAGGCACTGCCGGGACATATGAAATGCATATAATTACATATGTAAGTACAGACATGCTAATGGAGCTTGATAAATGTAAGAGGTTAACAACAATTAAAGCCTTCTATTTTATTCTCAGATTTCTTATTTACTTATATTATTACATATACTTTACTACATTTTTGCAAATATGTATTTCTGAAGCAAAAAATAAACTCAACCCTGCATAACATTTGGCACACTGGTTTTGAGATGCCCTTTGAGTATGTTTTTCATTTATGTAAATTAGCAGGATGCCTTTAGTATTTTGTCTTTCCCAGTGAGTATCCGCTTGGTATCAGAAGTTACTGGCCCAGCTGTGGGCCAGTATCATAGCAACAACTGATCCAAGAATCAATAGGAAGTGTTTGAGAAATAAGTGACCACTGATGCAGAACCTGGTCAAACACAACATCACTTATTGCTCTGAAAGGGAAACGAAGCAGCGCTGTGCTTTTCCAGTAAAACAAACAGTTTCATGGAGGACAGTTATATGCTTTGTGGCACAGATTCATCTACTTAGTTTCACATGCTTGGTCAGCACCTTTTGGCTGCAGCATGTAAAACAACTACAAGAACATTAAACAGATCAGGATCTATTTCATTGGTAGATTCTATTTAAAGCAAACACTTGTGAAACCCATAGTATAATTCTTTATGTTAAATTGTACAAGACATATTATCAGCTTTGATTTAGTTTTTATAAAACCTCAAATTTTGTTTTTGCACCAGTTCAATGCTTAATGGTAATTCTGGTGTTTTCCATGATGATCAGAGAAGTCAGCACATTTTCTTACAGCTTTTATAACTATTCTTAAGCACATAACACACCTTCCCTGGAACCTAGGTTAGGTATTACCTCATATTACACAACAATTTTAAAAGTGAGGAGAGGTATGGATCAAAGAGAAACTTGAATGTGTATAACAGCAAACAGTTTTCATTTAGTAATCACTTACTGAACTTTCTAGCCATATAACAGCACATAACAAAGCTTGTTTATGTTCTAGGCTGGATTTGGAATCCATCATATTAAGCTATAATAGCATATGATAAAATATAATAAATGTACTCTAATCACATATAATCAAAATAAAACAAAATAAGAAAACTACAAATATAGGTGTATCAGCTTAATAAAGTTTGATTAAGTGTTGGTGCGATACGGTAGGTAACCCCAAAATCAGAAGTCAGGAGGGTGTGGAAAATGCAAGTTAAAGCAAATTTAGTGTTCCTCACATTTATTTTGAGTTTTATCTCAGTTCAGACAGTATGCACCCAAGATAGTTTATGTTTTGTATGGTCAACTTCATTTAATCAATAAACTGAAAAGGCATGACTTTTGACACTGTGTCAAGAACTTCCATTCATCAAAATTTATTTTAAAAAGTTTATTCTAGATCTTTTTTGGAAAAAAAATGACACTGTGTGCTCTGGACCAAACACCTATAGTCCAAAAGCCAGTGTTTGTCATGGTATGAGGTTGGGTCTGTGTCCTTGGCAAAAGTCATTTACAATTCTTTGATGGCAGCATTAATACATAAAAGTACATTAAGATTTCAGAGCAACTTTCATACGAGGTGATATCTTTCCAAGGGACGTCCTTGCAGGTATCAGCAAAGACAACGCAAACCAAGGCAAATAATAAAAAAAGTTATGACTGAAATATGTAAATCACCTCCACTTTTTCTTTTTTTTTAATAATTAAAAACATTTGTTGACCACTGGAGATCCTCTGCCCACTTTCTTTGTCAAAGACTCTTTTGTGATTTTTTACCAAATCTTCACTATAATCACCTTGACATCATCTGTTTGAAATTACATCATATATTTAATTGTTTTTAGTAGTTGTTGTTTTACCTCATTACTAGCCACAAATTGCCCATGTCCCAACATTTTTTGGAATGTGTTGCATGGCTAAAATGCAGGAATGGATGTTTCTGAACAAATGAAATTAATTTGATCAGGCAAAACATTAAATATATAGGGTTAATACTGTTTGCAGCGTCATAAAAGTCAAAGCAAAAGTAAGGAGCATTTCTCCATACCATCCCAAATTTGAGATTGTAGAATATCTTGCATGTGTTATATGTTTTGGTGTGGTGATTATTAAAATTGTAACATGAGTGTGTAGTAGGTCATTCAAGAAGTAGATCAGCTCATCCTCACTGGAGTATATAGAGCATTGAGTGACTATGCACAGTGTGTGTCAAGGAGTGTGAGGTTCTAGTTCACCCAGGATTGTTGAGAGAGTGATTTAGTGATTTTCCCCTGGGGAAAAGGGTGTTTCTCAGTCCAGATGCTGTTACCACACACAACCCAAAGAACACAAAGGATATGCACCAGTGTCAGAAATCCAAAGGTAAAGGAAATAATCAAGGTTAGAATATTCAGTAGCTAACACCAAAATCACATGGAAGCAAATGAACACAAACCGAAATAAAAACAAGCAGCGAGTGGCCATGCATCCAAACCAATGTTTAACTTGAGCACCAAAGGATGCCACCACTTAAAAATGTGCCTAAAACACAAAAGTATCAAATTATTTATCAAAATTAGATTTAAAAGCAACATTTAAAAACAAGTTCTAAATAAACATAAATGAGAATGAGTACTAATGATCCCATGCACAGGCTTTAAAACACTAAAGCAGCACACATAACATTAGTGACCTCTGACACGCTCCAGCTCACATGTCATGCCCACACATACAAAGAGACAAACAGCACCATATTTCAACACACACCCCCCCCCCCACACACACACACAAACACACACCCCACACCAAAACACACACATGCGCACATGCACATACTCAAACATATACACATACTCAGAGCCACTTACTGGCTGGGTATTTGCAACCACTCTTTTGTTAAACAATCTCCATGTTACAGCCTTGGGAAATCAATGAGAAAGAGCTGGTTAGCATTCTTCAGGTGAGCATTAATGAGCACATCTGAAAACACACTGACTCTTAACATCATCCTTGCACTTCAGTACAGGTACAAATGGAAAATGGGTAAAGTGAAGTGGAGCATCTAGAAGAATCTGAAGAACACACAAAACCTTTATAAAAGCAACTATGGAAATCCATGTGGAATGCAAATAATCAGGGCCAAAATGAATATAAGTTGGCATCAGAATCGAACGTATGCACAGTAATACTCAAGCAAATGCAAGCTAAATCAAATATGGGTGACACGCATGAGTCTCCAAAGCAAAGTTTAAAATGAACTATGAAGCACTCTAGCAATTCACAATTAAACTAAATTTCAAACTGCTAGCAAGGTTGGTTTTCAAGTGCATTTCAAACAAACAAGCGCAGACACAAAGCATAAGTACTAAATAACGCTCCCACATTCAATCCCACCACAGAGCTTTCATGTCTGCCAATGTGCTGCTAGCCTAGCACACCACAATGCAGTGTGAAATGCCATGTATGTGCTCTCCAAGGTACAGCAATAGAAAGTCACTAGCAGGTGTTGGAAAAGAGTATCTTTCTTAAATGTGCTAAGAAAGTAAAGGCACTGCTGTGCTTTCTTTAGTAGGAAAGTGCTGCTGGCTGGCCATGAGAGATCCTTAGAGATGTGGACACACAGAGACTAAAAACTGGACAAATCATCACCTCCAGATGATGATAAGCATCTTGGTTTTACCGGTGCTGAGGGTGTGATTGTTTGCAAAGCATGATCTCACAAGTTTCTTCACATCCTCCTTGTAAACCACATAATTGCCTGTGATAAATTCAGTCACTGTTAGTCCAGCTGCCATCCATTAGCATCTTCAAAAAACTGGAAGGCTTTTCTGGATTTCTTTGTGGGCAAGGTTGAATATTAGAGATAATATACCAACTTCTGTCATCCTGTTGCTTATAAGCTGGGTATACCAACACTTGAGAATTTTGACCCAATTTCATTGTCTGAGTTGGCTGACATTATTTCTCACATTAAGTGTTTTAACTCTGTCATTGATGTTCTGTCATTTGGGTTTCTTAATGAAATCTTTGTTACAATTGGACATGATGTTTTGTTAATTATAAATGCAAGTTTAGCCTCTGGCACAGGCCCTGCATATTTTAAACATTTTAAACAGTTGTTCAGCCTCTCTTAAAGTAGCATAATATGGACACAAGATTCTGAGTAACTACCAGCCTATATCAAAATAATTATTTCTGTCTGAAGTTTTAGAGAAAGCTGTTTTAGTTCAATTAGAATCTTTCATCGACAGAAAGATTTTTTAATTAGGCCATTTCATAGCATAGCATTCAGTCTTCTCTTTTTAAAGTTACTAATGAATAATAATCTCCGACATGATGCTGATTCTGAGAAGTGTTCAGTTTTGATTTCACTAGACAAGAGTGCTGTGTTTGATACTGTTGACCATGATTTACTTATCGAGCACCTGGAGTACAGGGTTCGAATCAGGAGAGTGACTCTTAATTAGTTTATCTCCTATACTGAACAAATGACTTTTTCAGTTAATACTGGCAAATACTTCTACATCTGTGGTTCCATAGAGATAAATTTCAAGCCCTTGGTCAGATTATGCGTTAGCATGGCATCTCGTTTCATTGTTATGCAGAACTATACTCGCCTTTGAAGCATGGAAATCATTGCTCTCTAGGTAGACTTAATGACTGCATCAGGGATATTACAAATGTTTCTAACTCAGAGTACTCTTCAGTACATTCTGTTTGGACCTCCTTTGTTAACTAGTAGACTAAAGGAAAATCTTAGCTACTTAAAACCTTTTGTAAAAACACAGGTTATTATTATTATTTGGGTCATTTTTTATTTATTATGAACTCAAATTTGAAAAGAAATTAAATGCAGTAGACAAGGGCAGCTTTTCCAGTTAACTAACTGAAGTCATTTCTTAATATTCCAGATCTAGTATTTTGGAGTATGCGTGTCAAAAGAGGACTGATGGTGCTCTAATAATTATGCATAAGGAGGGTCTACACCCTCAGGATCTCACAAGTCCAGTCTTAATGGTGTCAATAAGGAATCTCTCATGCGTTCAGTTAGTCCAAAATAGTGCAACCAGATTATTAACTGGCTCCAAAGAAGATAGCACATAACTGCAATCTTGACATTCTTGTACTGGCCAGTGCATCACAGAATTCAATATAAAATAGCATTGATGGTTTTTAAAGTCCTGAATGGACTTGCACCTGCATATATTGTAAGCATGCTTTGTTTGTATGGGCTAAACACAAATGGGATTGCACCTTTGTTGGACAGTAGTGTGTAAACTGTGATAAAGAAGTGGGCTCAGGATGCACCCCTGTGGAGCAACTGAACATCTGCAGCTCCTGCAATTTAAGGGTTAGCATATTGGTAATTAATATACTGAATGTAGAACTGTAGCCAATTAATAGCATCCTGACATATGTGCTCTAACTTTACACGTGCAGTGTGAAGAGATGACAACCTTAAAAGTGTGGATGGGATGATGTTTTTAATGTGGGACTAAACAATAAAAGAAAATTTGGATTTTTTTTTTTATTTGACCTGTTATTACTGTAGGCATCGTGGTTGCCAGATTTAAAAGTGTGTATTTAAGACTTTAAATGTGTATTTAAGATTTTAAACTTACCTGTTCATCCATGCTTCATACATGCTATGTGTTTATTGGCATTGTCAACACAGCTGTTAATGTAGAACAGTACTGTGGATGTCTGTAACTATAGGTTTATTTCTATCTATTCATAGTTTGCTGTACAAATATGTCCCGGGCTATGAATTCAAAACAGTCGCAGTCGTACTTTTGTATGGCTCCCAGAGGCCAGACCCTAACGCACTTGATCTTTGGTTTGACTCTGTATGACAAAGTTCAAAATAATGAAATGTGGTCAGATTGACCCAGGAGAGGCCATGCCTAGGAGTCCTATATGCAACCTTGATATGAGTGTAGACAAAACCAGTCTGAGAAAGTTGGACAGTGTATACACTGATAAAACTTTGGAAGCACAGAATTGAGTTGAAGTCCGGCCCTACAATATTGAAAGCTGTGTCACAAAATATGCTTAGCTGTGTTCAAGCTACAGATACTGACAGCATTTAAACTTACCCAGAAGTTTTTATGGGCCACAGGTTCTGCCATTCACAAAGTGAGGGTAAAAACCTACTGTGGTATTTCTCACTCTCTCAGTCCACACACACACACACACACACACACACACACACACACAAACATTATGAAAATCCCACAGATTACATACCGCTTTTAACATAATTACTAGTCCACAACCCAGAGCATAATCATGCATTTTCCTCTGATGCATTATCCAACAATGTATAAATACTTTTTTAACATCTTGCAGTTTTAGATAAATAGCTAATAGCTGTTTTTACAGCAGGTGCCTGGCTGCAAGGGTAGCATTCTTTCAAGCATTACTGAGTAAAAATACCTCTACTATTTTCTGTTCTGTTTAGCCACATTCTGCATGTGTTACAACAGCATGGCTTCGTAGTAAAAGAGTACATCAAGCAAGAATGGAAAAGAATTCCACCTACAAAGCTTCAACAATTACTGTTCCAAAAGACTTATTGAGTGCTCTTAAAAGGAAAGGTGATGTAACACAGTGGTAAACTTTCTCCTGTCCAAACCTTTTTGGAACATGTTGTATCAAATTCAAAATGAGTGAATATTTGCAAACAACAATCAAGTTGATCAGTTTGAACATTAAATATTTTGTATTTGTAGTGTATTCAATTAAAATTCAGTTGAAAGAATTTGCAAATCATGGTATTATGTTTTTATTTATGTTTTACACAACGTCCCAACTTCATTGGAATTGGGTTTGAATATTCACTAACACACAGAAAAAAATCCCTAGAAGTATTTTCCATGAATGTACTTTAATGCCATTAAAAGAAATTTAAAATGCAGAAATGCTATGATAAGGACAGCTCTTAAATAATATATTGTGAAATATAGAAAAGAACGATTTTATTTTGTGGAATTGCCTATTTACTGTGAGTAAAGAACTCAACACTGACACCTTGTGTTTTCATTATTACTGCTTCATGTTGTGAGATGCTTAAATTATACTAAGATTCCTGTAGCTTGTTTCTACTACTTTGCTATGTAGATTTGACAAAAATCATATTTCAGGGTTACACAAGCACAAAAAATCCTTCTGCTTTCAAACACACTCTTACATCAACCCCCACTATGTAAACCCCCAGAAAAGAAAGTGCAAATGCTAGATTTTTATGGTGTTGCTGCACGGCATGAACATGCCATTGATGTCTATTTCTGTTTAACATAACAATCATTAACTCAATTCACAAAGCTCATTTATGGATGTGAAGCAAACGCATCATCACCTACAAATTCAGTGTCACCTTGGGCAAATCATTGATATCTCTACCCCATGAACTGTCATGTTTCAACTGGGTACTTCCATTCCATTTCCTCCATACCCCCAAAAAAGCATGTTGGTGTATTGATCACTGACAACAGACACTGACAACTGTTTACTCTGATATTAATCCAAATGAAGAATCAAGACATTGCTTGATATTTTTTTCCCACACAGCTAATGTATAACTTGTGCCTAGACATATGTGAAAAAGCTCACAACTTCCTATTATTAGCCCATTTCCAGGAGGTGGCTGGTGGGGCACTGTGGTTCGGTGTGGTAAGCAAACTTATGAGTGGCTTGTGGTTCAAGAGTAGGAGCACGAGTCATGGAGAAGTGGAATCCTGTCCGTGTAGTGTCATGCTATGGTGCTACCCACTGAGCCATAAGCATACTTATCAGCATAGTGTCTCCATGGACACAGAGTAAGAGTGAGAGAAAAGAACGCTAGAAAAAATGCAGTTTGTCTAGCCATGAGTCACTCTTTCTGTTTACCTACAGGCAGTTCTAGTCGTCTGCTTGATTCTTGCCACCATGGTAACAGTCTTACCACCAGGACAACCTTGCACTGTGTGGGCTGCCACATTTCACTATAAATTTTGTATGTAAAGCTAAAGAAGGACTTTACTCGTAAAACATTGCTCCGGATGAAATAAAAGTTATTAATGTATTTTTCCAACTGTTGTTTTTCTCATGCTGAATATATTTCATTAGGAATGTACATTATTACTTAACTAATAGATGCTTTTTCACAGTGCCTATTTGTAGTGTCTATAAAAACTTAGTGCCTTCTTTTTACTTTGAGTTAGATGTGCTAAAGGTGTTAACCTATAATGTATTAACCATCTGTACTAATTAGTTGGTACATTATATACATCTAAATTCCAAAACAAAGTAACATATGCACTGAATAAAATAAATCAATATATACATCCTACATGGTATATCGGTGATATTTTTCATAGCATTGACTAAACATATAAAACAATAAATCTCAATAAGCACAGAAATTATATTTATTGTTTCATGGCAGCTCTCATTTAAATTTGAGTTTAAATGTTAAACATCTATTTTTCTTTACACATGTGGTCTATTATTTAACGCCTGACCTCAATACTTGTCTTGCGACTGAGAGAGAAAGCCACTTCAGAACATTATAGGACCTATTGCTTATTCAGGTTTTGGTTGACTTGGGAAAAGTGGGGATGTGCCTGTGGATATGACATAAATATGAGTTTATTTCATTTGTCTGTACTGACATTTGAGGGTGGGTGTAAAATAACTTAACTAAAGAGAATCAGCTGAAATCCACACCTTGACAATGTCAAATCTCGCTCCTTACTGTCACAGGCCTATCTAATTAAATCAAAATCGTACATGGATTACAAACTTCTTATTTTAAAATCTTCATATATTAAAAAATAAAAATATACAATAAATCATGTGTAATTTGAGGAGATATTTGAAGGGAGGATGTCCCTGAAGTAGGTGGCTAGCAAATACTTTATCTACATAAATTTTCCACCCTTTTTCTAACAACGTATTTAATTTTCATTAGCTTTCCCTATCCACATCTTATGTTTTCTTTGACAACATCTTGCCCCCCAGTGCCAGGCTTCTACTACATTCTACTTTGCAGCCTCTGCCCAACTCAAGTGAAAAAAGGAACAAATATTTGCAAGAGGATGGAGAAGCACAAATAAAGCAGAGCCTTCTGGGTTGAAATTAGGCAGAGATGCTTTGATGAGGAAATGATGAGCTGAAAGAATGAACAGCAAGGCTGGATGGGAAAAAATGCTGAAATGAAAGAACAAGGTAGCAGTTATGAAGTTGTTGAAGAAGAGTGGAGATGTTTTAATACAGATCATTTCATTTAAATTAGATATTTTTAATCTCAAAATTAATTTAATTCAAACTTAAATGCAATTATTTTTTGCCAAATAAGATGAGATAATGAGGAATTGGCAGAAAAGAAAATAATTAATCACAGAAAGTGTAAATTACAGGCCTGACAAGCAGGATGTTTATTTGCAAATTAAATTAGGTGACCAGACAAAACATGAAATGTCTTCATACTGTCTGCAATGAAATAAGTCATAACTAAATGTAGGGAACAGATTTTTAAATACTTTTTAAATACAATTTTAATACTGTCCCAGCGTTTTTTTGATTTGGTGTTGCTGTACAGTGTTGAGATCAGAGAACAACGCATTTAGGCCAGAGAAGCCACCTTTTGGGCAGTGAGGTCGCAATAAAGTGCAAAAACATAAGCTGTGCAAATAGATAATTGCACGGCAGTGTATGAATGTCAATTTTTATTAATCCATTTCTTGTGTGCATGATATTTACTGTTTTTTTGTGCATGCAGATACTTCAGTGATGTTTTTCTGGATCTCTCTCCTGTTATTATGAGGCCCAAAGTTTCTGCTCCCATTCTTTGACTCCATTCTCTCAGGCTGATAAAATCCTGCTGTTGTTCAGTGGACCACATGCACCTCCTGTTTCTCCAAGGAATGTCTACTGACTATGATCAATCCATTATTTAACTCATTGTTAAAATGAGTTAAAATGAGTTTGGGACTTCCACAAAGTGAAGCATGGCATTCTGAGACATGTCTGTCTTTATGCATTACATACAGCTCGACCATATATGCACTTATTTAAAAACTAGCTCACCAAGAAGGAGTTGTTGGAACTGAAATTCACTATTCGGCGTCATCCCCAGATCATCACACCAGCAGTTGGAGCAGTGTGGACTGTCGGACCACAGCAAAGACAGGATTGAGATGCTCACCTTAAGGCTTTCATATTGAAATCTAGCTGTTAAATCTAACTTCAAATAGAAACTACATTTGTGGTTCCAGTCCATAGCAGTCCAGGTTATGTTTAAAGTTGATGGTGGCTGACTGTCAATGGCAGGTCATGGAATAGGTGTCATGACAACAAATTTCGTTTTGCTAAACACCTGGAAATGATCCTGGCAAAGACACGGGGTGTGTAGTAAAGGTGCCAGTAGGTGCCACAATACTGACACCTGTTCAGCTACTCATTAACATAATATCAAAACAGCCAGTCATGCAGCAGCAACTCAATGATTTAGCCTGGTGGACAGCAACATGATGGATATGAAGTCAGCAACATGAAGTCATCAGTGAGGTTTTGAGAAATGTTGCCTATAATATTTGTACTAGGAACTCTACAGGCATGTAGCACTCTTTCAAGACTCATTTAAAAATAAATAGGATTCATGGTCTTTGAGAACAAAAAAATACTTGGAGGGGATTACATTACATACTGCTTCTACTTGACCTTAAAGAAGATTATGATATGGTCCTTGAGAATCAATGCATAATCTGGGTAATGTGTATTATCTTTGAGTCCATTCCAACATTTAATCTTTTACCAGTATTGACTTCGTTATAATGCACACATTCAATTCCTGTTATCTGACAAGAATGATGAATCCTGATCCATGCTCTTTTGGTTTCCATAAATTTTATAATTCTTGTCTCCTGTCTGTTCCAAATTTAAGATTGTCTTTTTTGGGCCATAGGGCATTTAGCATTAATTATCTTTAGAAATTTGTTGCCTGTGTCTATCTGTTCCTACTCCTCTCTCTTTAAAATTTTGTTTGTTAAAAACCTACCTCTTTTCCAATTAACTTTATATTTATTTGCTAAGTGTCAATGGGTATGTGAGAATTGCTTTATAAGTGTAAGTTATTATTCTAATTTTTATTATGCAGGTTGTGTGAAACAAAAGCATCAAGCAAACCTTGAGGCCTCTACATATGGGGTACATTATTGCAATTCATAGTAATCCTCCTTTCATGTCATGCATCATAAGTACAACACACTTTTGCTGTTAAAATTCCTGATTGAGCATGCAAACAAATTTTATTCTTCAGCATGAAAATCTTGTTATAACTATGCAAATAAAAAAAGAAAAACAAATATAAAGTGGAAGAAAAGTGGTGAGAAGTTTGGCCAAGAAGACCAGACCAAGATTGACTTGGGTTTTGGCTCTTACTTTATAATACTAATTTGTTTTGTCTGTAGTTGTGCCTGGTTGTTTGCTTGAGGTAAATGCTCCAACTCCCAACGTTTTCAGATTCTTGAAACCACAAGCATGCTTACTTGGTGTACCTCAAAAAGTACTGACTTCATTTCTAGAGGGCCTTTGCCATGTTGATTTATCTCTCAAATACTGCAATATTTTTTTTCAATATGTCATTTGGTAAAATTACCCCAACTAAGTCACAGTAATAATCTTTTTTATTGTGTTAAAATTTCTAAAACGAAATTATGCTTTGTTGAGGCCAGGGAAAATATATACTGCCCGTATTAACTTTAACTGACGTTTACATTTGACCACAAATTGCTTTGCACTTGCAATATTTTTTAGGACACTTGGGCAGATATTAATGTCTTTAAATACAATAATTTGACTCTTATTAGATGTGTCACACATTTAGAAAATAGCAGTGTAAATATCATAATGTCATTAAAGTCCAGTAAGAAAAAACATCCACTCTTGTCAACTGTCAAAATGTATGATTTACTCAATGTGCAAACTTGATCAGAATTCTTGCCACCTGGTGCAAAAGTCTGTTTACACAGGCTGAAAGCAACATGTGGATATGACATCTCATATATAAGAATTATGGTACCGACATAGATATGCTTGGTGTGCAAGTCGGATTTATTTATTTTGCATATACAGCATATACAATGGAGCATTGTCTCAAAACAACTTTACAATATTGTATTATCCTATAAAGTCAATCCCAAGTTGAGCCAGTTCTGGGGTGACAGTAACAAGTAACAAAAAAATCCCTAAACGTTGCAAGGAAGAACCCTTGGGAGGACCAAAACTTAAAAAGGGACCCATCCTCATTGAGTGGCTTAGATGTTAATGTAGTTAGAGCAGTATTGAAAGCACAGAGCCTATTAACAATCACTGATGCCATGCGCAGCATGAAACTCCAGCAATATTAGCTATAGGAGCATAACTAGAAAGAGAAGAACCAGAAGATAACACAGCTAAGAGGGATCATGTGAGACATCAGCAACCCACCTCCCTAGCAAACAACAATGATGTAACAACTTTAGAATCAATAAGGACAATGCTTAAAATTGTTTTCAACTATTTGAATGAATAAACTATGGATCTGTTTAGGGATTGAGATCTTGTTTTGGTGAAAGGCTTGAGTGCTTTAATTATCCTCAGAGCTGTGCCACAAGGAAGGTATTGCATTCATTTGGGTCACCCATGGTGAACAGGTTTGATAGATGTCAGACAAACTGTAATCCAAAAGCTCCAGTCCAAAAGTATTCACCTCTTGTGGGCTCACCACTTACAAGCTAAAGATTTTTGAATGTCACTTTATTGTCAGGGAAAGAGGCTGAGTTAGTGTGTGAGATGGAAATGTAAAGACCAGATATAGACAGCCTCACATTCATTTTCATTTCAGCTTTGGCTTCAGTAACAAATTTTTTGGTTTTGATCCCCAAGGGAGTACCTGCCCCAGGCCAGTGTGGGGATACTTACAAGTTCCATGCTGAGGACCATGCTGTTGGAGGTTGCCGCAGTAGACACTATGGTTGAAAAATAGAGTAGCACCATCTTACCTAAAGGCTCTAATAAAATCATGCTTTGTAGCTTGTACACTCAGAGACACACACTAAGCTTGACAAGCATCAAGACACTGTCATGAAGTCATGGACTCAAATGGTTTGTACAAGTCTGTCCTATGTCAACCCCTGGTGGAGCTGTCCTTGGCATGTCTCTCTGGATTTGAAATTTAATGAAAATTATTTTTTATAAGCAATGTCTGTTTATTTAAATATATTCTAACTCATTTTTATGCACAGTATTTAGATTTACCTGTTGAAACTGTCACTCCCACACCTTGTAACTATTACAACAAAAAGTTGAATAGGATTAATGGAGTAAATGGAAGACATCACTTCCAACCTCTATTATGTTTCAAGCTCTAGCTGTTAAGCTTCTCTGACACTCGATTAACTCTGACCTTTCCAGTAGTCCTCAGATCTTCTATATTAAGGCTATGTCTCATACAAAAGCAGAATTATTGGTCTGATTTGGTATGCTGTTGAGAGGAGTGACCCTGGCATGTGGTTGCCTGAGCCAGACAAAAGAGAGATGAAATGGAATTTGAGTGAATCTAAAGAGTACACATGATGAACTGAGAATGAACATTGATTGTAAGTATATGAAGAAAGTCCAACCACAGCTAAATTAAATGTCTTATTAACAGACGTTTAATCTAAACTAGTGTAAGCAATTTGGGGAAAGGCCACATCTTCCTGAAGACATTCCTCAATATATTTCCTTTGTGTATACTTTGCCAAGCATTACTTCTACCCACTGATTAGAATGGTATGTGACATTTTGTAAACTTAAGTAGTTTCATAAACAGAAAGGGCTAGTTTATATATATATATATATAAGTTGCCTACTCCAGTACCTGATAATACAAATGGCACAAGTAAGTAAATAGTGAACACTGTCACAGAACATGACAGTTATAATAGATTGAGTAAAGTCAAATCATTTTCATTTTGTGCAATGCTGTCCACAATATAAAATATGTGTGATAATGACAAAAAAGCTATTAAAAATAAAACTAGGTAAGGTAATGTCAATGATATAAAGTAACATTTATGATTTAAAAAGTATAATACAATACAATGACAAAAACTTTTTTGAAAACTTTACAGCTATTTGTACCTTATATACATAAAAATGCATGCAAACTTTAGACGGTCAAAATGACCACGGTGGTCATTCAAGTAGTTAAGGAACCTGGCTATTCTAGTCTTAAGTCAGTAATGTAAATGATAGCTATATATTTCTATATATTGCTTACGGTTTTCCACATTTTCTGGTGATCCTCAACGAGAAATGAAAAAGGAGGCAGAGTAATTAATTTATCTGTTATTTTTAACATATTTACTTACCACCCACTTGGCAAGATAGATTTTTACTTGTCCTCATCAAGAAGGGCTAAAAAGTGTTTTAGTCCTGTTCTGTTCCAACTACACCTGACTTATAATGTACATATTGTATTACCGTTGTATCTTGTACCAGATTGATATAGTGGAACCAGCATCAATCAAAAATCTATATTCATACACACTCACACACACACACACACACACACACACACACACACACACACATTG
>JAUZST010088492.1:0-19727 GCA_034779995.1 Parotocinclus haroldoi
CAAGTTGAGCAAGCCTAGGGCGACAGTGGCAAGGAAAAACTCCCTAAAATGGTAGGAAGAAACCTCAGGAGGACCAAAACTCAAAAGGGGACCCATCCTCCGTGGGCGGCCTAGATGTTAATTAAATAAATATTAAATGTATATTAAATTATAGCAAGACTAGTTTAAAATTAAATAACAAATTGTTATTACAATTTAAATTAGTAATAGAAAAATTATAAAATTATGTGAATTATAAAACAAAATTTGATTATATAATGAGTCCTTAGAGGGAGGTCCTTGGAGGCACATCGTCTCCTACTGTCCAACCGATTGAGGGAGTTCCTGCACTTTGGTGGGACCTGCCTCCACTGTTGGAGACCATCAGAGTGCTGAAGAACATCCAGGCGCGCGGTGCCGGAACCAGCACAGAACATCAGCTCTGAGAGAAAGAGAAAATGTAGTTATTGATGGCTTAGGAACACAGTCTATTATCCATTACTAATGCCTTGTGCAGCATGAGAACTCCGGCAGCACTAACTACAGCAGCATAACTAAAGGGAGAGAACTAGAATTTAACACAGCCAAGAGGCTGTTATAGTCTTGTTTTTCACAGTATTATGCCTCGCATGCTGATACCTATACATTGTGTTGTAGATTGTTTCGAAAAACTTGGTTGCAAATTTATTTTTTAATGAATAAAGTTCGTAAGCAACAGTAGTTCTTCTTTGTACGTTCACTATACGTGCAAATCACATAATAAAGGTTTAATAGCCATTTAGTATGTTATATAGCACGTCCCATCTTGTAACATAGCATGTTTAATCGGACCAGCTGATTATTAGTGGTCCAATTAACCGGTATCAACTGTACTTATGTTATTGATTTTGTTTTATTTATTTATTTTATTGGAAAAACTATAATGTTTGCTTGTTTTCTGTCAAATTCTTCCATTTTGAAACTAGATCTGGAACCATCCTGATGTCTTGTATGAGGCACTTCAAAGGGAGAATATGGCCACTGACCAAGATTTGGACCTGGATGATGTTGCAGCTAGCAATAGCCGCTGCTCAGCTGTCAATCAGAAGGTGAAAATCTGTGAGTCAGCCAGTAGTGAGGGAGGACTGAGTCTAAGTCAGCTTCAGGAAAAAGCCAATCAGGTTATGACATATGAATGGGTAAGTTTCATGCAGGTACGGCTACTTCATAAAGACACAAAGATTTCAAAGTATTTATTTTCTTTAAAGCATAGTTCCATTCTTAAATCACTTCGACTGAATTACAAATTGTGTACATATTTTTATCTGTTGAAAGCAAAATGATAATTTGAAATTGGAGGAGGAAAATACACTTGCCAGCCACTTTATTAGGTACACCTTGCTACTAACTTTTCTTATCAGAACTGCCTTAATTCTTTGACGCATAGATTCACCAAGGTGCTGAAAACAGTCCTAAAATATTTTGGTCCATATTGATATGATGGCATCATGCAATTGCTGCACATTTGTCGGCTGTACATCCTTGATGCGTGTCTCCCGTTCTGCCAAATCCCAAAGTTCTCTATTGGATTGAGGATTTAGATCTGGTGAATGTGGAGGCCTGGCCTGACCTGAGTACAGTGAAATGATTGGAATCTTGAATAAACCAGTTTAAGACTATTTGAGCCTTGTGACATGGCACATAGAAGATGGGTACACTGTGGTCATAATGGGTTGGACATGGTTAGCAACAGTATTTGGGTAGGCTGTGTTGTTTGAATGAAGCTCAGTTGTTAGCAACAGGCCCAAAGTGTTCCAAATAATTATACTAGACACCATTCCACCTCCAGCCACTGAACCACTGATACAAGATAGGATACATATGATCATGTCTGATTCCAAATTCTTACCCTGTCATCCTTGTCATTTAAATGTCATAGCAGATATCAAACCACATCAGATCAGGCAAAATTTTCTATCTGTGATTAGGTTTGGTCTTTTGCTGCTGTAGCCCATGTGCTTCAATGTTAGTGGTGCTTTCAGAGTGATTGAGTTACTGTTGCCTTTCTACCAGCTCAAGCCATTCTCTTCTGGTCTCTGGCATCAACAAGGCATTTTTGTCCAGATAACTGCTACTTACTGGATATTTTTAGGACCATTCTCTAT
Organism: Parotocinclus haroldoi; assembly: GCA_034779995.1. Lineage (NCBI taxonomy): Eukaryota > Metazoa > Chordata > Actinopteri > Siluriformes > Loricariidae > Parotocinclus > Parotocinclus haroldoi. The sequence goes on from JAUZST010088492.1 coordinate 2,124, forward strand.
AAACCCTAGGGATGTATGTGTGTAAAAATCTCAGTAGATCAGCAGCTTCTGAAATACTCAGAATAACAACCATACTACGTTTGAAGTCACTTAAGTTAAAGTCCGAACCCCTTGTCTTGACCATGTCTAAATGCATTGTGCTGCTGTCATGTTATTGGCTCATTATATATGTACATTAACAAGCAGTAGGTGTACAGTACAGGTGTACCTAACAAAGTAGCTGCTAAGTGTATTTCTAATGCATTGTGATTTGCAACTGAAAATAATACATTAGTGGTTGACAATACAGCACAAAACTGGAGGATTGCCTTAAAGCATCTATTCTATAGGAAATCCATCGGTCAAATGATGTCCTGCCTAATGCCAATGTAGGCCAGTAAGGCAGAAGGAATTTGATCTCGCACCTGACACCTGACAGAATCATACACATTACAAATGTATTAGTTTACATTCATTTTTGAATATGTCAGAATATTTCATTTTGAAATATCCCCTAATTTTCGTGAGCAGTGTATGTACACAAAAGTCACATGAATAAAGTCACATAGTGATGGGACAGCTTTTATGACGGTTTGTGATCACACTAGCTGAACTTTCCAAACCTCCTCAACAATGCTGTGTGCTGGGTTAAATGCACTCACGGGATTTGTGAAAATCTGGTCATGTTTTTGCTAATATTTAGTCAGTAATATACAACCTCAATTTAGAAACCATTGGGACAGCATGTAAATGCATTAAAACAGTGTTTGTTACATTTATTTAATTGCAGACAGTATTAACCTGAGATATTCCATGTTTTGTCTGGTAAACGTAATTTCATTTGTTAATAACCCTTCCATTTCAGTCCTGCAACATATTCCAAAAGAGTTGGGATGGTAATGTATCTATCCCTTCATTCCCTTTCACCCCACTTAACAGACATCTTCACATAGAGAATATCAACATCAAGCGATTAGTTTAGTTTCAGGTGTTATTTTGTTTCTTGCAAACATCTTAAGATGTGAAAAGTACAGTACAATACAGTCACAGTGAACAGTAGAGTTGTCATCTCATTTTTGTTTCACAGTTCTCCACACAAGTAAGCCAGTCCAGTATCTGTATACTCTTCTTCCACAGCCACACCTATGTAATGCGTGGAGCATGTGGTTTTGCATTGTTTTGTTGGAAAATGGATGATTGTCACTGGAAAATATGACGTCTTGAAGGCAGTATCTGTTGCTCTAAAATCTCAATGCATTTTTATTCATTAATGGTGAAATCACATAAGTGAAAATTAGCTTTGTCTTTGAAAGAACCCTGGCAAATGGAATTGTTTCTGATAGCAGTCTTTTTATTCTGTAGCACATGGTGTCCATTTTTTCCAAAAAAGATTTGGAATACTAATTCATCTGAACACAAAACATTTCCACTATGTGATGGTCCATCCTTGATGCCACTGGGCCCAGAGAAGGCAATGCTGCTTCTAGGCATGTTTAACATGAGGCTTCTTTTTCCACAGTAAAGCTTTAATTGGCATTTGTTAATGTTACTCCATGTTGTCGTGCTTAGCAAAGGTTTTCCAAAGTAATCCCTTGCCCATGTTGTTATATCAGTTTTCCCATTTTGTTGTTACAGACCTTTTGCATAGCTTACATATTACTGTAGTTTTTAATATTTTGATATATCTGATATTTTGTACCAAAACCACCTCCACACTACCCAAGTCGTTCCTCTTTTTTGGGGACAAATTCCTCCACCACAGAACAGCTTTCTGCCATATCTGTTGCTCTGCCTATAAGTCACGCAATCGACATCCGCCATACTCTCTGTAAATGCATTACATAAAGATGTCAGAATATCATGATATGTATGTTTTATATTGTTTAAAAAATTATACCGGTTTAATTCACAAACAATACAATATGGTACACCCCTATTTTAAACATTTCAATAATTCTTTGTCTGCAAATTTGAGATCCTCTGGCCATCTTTGCTCTTGGAAGACTCAGCCTTTCCTGGATGTTGATTAACAAATTAAATTAAAGTTGACCAGACAAAAAAACAAAATATTTCAGGTTCATGCTGTCTGCAATGAAATAGCAGTCAAAGTAAAACTTTTTTCTTATTTGGGGTTATAGAAAATTTCATGCACCTCAGTAGTTCAAATGCTACCCATTGTGGCATAGTGTTATTGTTTTAGTACTCAAAATAAAATCACACTGATTTATAATTGTATTTTATTTCACAGGCAAAAAACATTATGGCAGACTACAAGCCAGGAATCTTGGAAAATTCTGCTAAAATGGTGCTTTTATTTCACATAATTGATGAAAGTGTCAAGAAGGGAGACAAGGTGTTGGTTTTCAGGTATACACACTTGTATAGACACAAATTTCATATGGAATGTACACTCATCTGCCACATTATAAGGTACACCTGTTCAACTGCTTTTTAATACAAATATGTAATCAGCGAATCACATGGATGCAGAAACGTCCTGCTGGAGTTCGAAAACATCATAATGAAAAGTGATTTGAGTGACTTTGCATGTGGTACTACAAATACTGACCTGACAATTTCAAAAACTGTTGATCTGCTGGAATTTTCGTGCTCAGCCATCTTTAGTGTTTACAGTGAACGGTCCAAAATGAGAAAATATCCTTGTTGATGCCATAGGTTAGAGGAGAATGGTTAGACTAATTCAAGCTCATAGAAAGTCAACAGTAACTCAAATAACCACTCAACCAGACAACCGAGATATGTAGAAAAGTATCTCTGAAAGCACAATGCATCGAACATTGGAGCAGATGGGCTACAACAATGGGAGCCACTCCTGTCAGCTGAGTAGCTACAATTCACACTGGTTCACCACAATTTAATTGAATAGAAGATTTGTTAAAGGTTTCCTGATCTGATGAGTCTGATATCTGAAATTCTGATGTTCTGGTCAGAATTTGGCATAAGCAACATGAAAGCATGAAATCCATCCTGCTATCTTTCACCACTTCACGCATTGTTTAAACACCACAGCCTATCACAGAGTACTGTTGCTGACCATGCCAATCCCCCACATTGTGCTACTACACACGGACAATGGCACAAAGCTCAGATAATCTCAAACTGGTTTCTTGAGCAGGACAATGATTTCACTGTACTGAAATGGCCTCTACAGTTAGCAGATCTCAGTCCAATAGAGATGTTTGGGATGTGTTGTAACGTCAGATTCATCAAGGACAAGCAGTCAGCAAATCTGTAACAACTGCGGGATAATATCATGTCAATATGGACCAAAATCTCTGAGGAATCTAGGACCTTGTTTAACCAATGTCAGAATGTTCTGAACACAAAAGCGAGTCCGACCTGGAACTAGCCAGGTATACCTATTAAAGTGGCCGGTGAATGTATATGATTCTCATGTCTATAAGATTTTGCTAATCTTCGCTGCTTCGTTTCTCTTTCTTTGTGTTTTTGTCACTCCCTTTCACATCTTTCATCTGCAGTCAGAGTCTGTCCACACTTTCAGTTATTGAAGAATTCCTAGCCAAAAGAACCGTTCCAGATCACAATGGAAGTGGTGTGAAACAGAATTGGGTCTGCAATGTCAACTATTACAGTAAGTCTTTATTATTTTGCCACTGTATAAGTAATAATAATAATAGTAGTAGCATAGTGAAATGTATGGAGTTATTATTCAAGTTAAGAAATAATAACCATATTCCAAGAAACAGACTCTAATTATCCACTCCCAAATTGTTCTTTACAAGCTCCTGATTTACTAAAGATGTGGCAAGTTTAAGTTGTATCCTATCTCTGGCAAAGTGAAGTATGCCTGTAGGTTGGATATTGTGCTGCTTTATAAGGTTATAAGCATTTCCTTGCCAGGTTCATGTCACCGTTCCACCAGGCAGCAGATCTCAGCTAATCTCTGTATCTTCAATTCAATTCAGTTTATTTTTCAATTCACTTTTATTTATATAGCGCTTTTTACAATGGAGCATTGTCTCAAAGCAGCTTTACAATATTACAATATCTTAAAAGGCCAATCCCAAGTTGAGCAAGCCTAGGGCGACAGTGGAAAGGAAAAGCTCCCTGAAAGTGGTAGGAAGAAACCTCGGGAGGACCAAGACTCAACAGGGGGCCTAGATGGTAATTAAATAAATGCTTTAAAGTATATTAAATTATAGCAACATTAGATGAATAATTTAAATCAATAACAAATTAATAATACAGTTGTAATTAGTAATAAAATAAGTAAGCTAAAGTATAAAACAAAATAGATATAAAATGAGTCCTCAGTGTATCTGATATATCTGTCTCAGTCTGGTTTTATCTGCCAATCATTGGCATCTTTTACATTTACCTTACTTGCTGATGCTCTTATACAGAGCAAATTACATCAGTCTTACGGTCCAAGCAATTGTGGGTTAATTGCCTTGCTCAAGGACCCAGCAGTGAAGGCTTGGTAGAGGCGGGATTTGAACCATGGACCTTCTAGCCCATAGTCCATTATCGTGTTATATGGTATTCATGTTGTATGGCAAAGCTATACAGGACACTTTAGAGTAGTGATACTGGCTAAATAGACAAGAAAATTTACAAATATGCTCCAGTAGTTATGCTTGGCCCTGATCCACAGATCCAACCTGTTGCTCTAAAATGCAGAAAAATACTTTGAGATTTTAGAGCAACAATAATAGTTTCAAGACAAATCTTTTCCAGGGACATCCATCAGCAAGGCAAAATCAGGAAAAAGCTAGGACTGAAATATGGAAATCCCTTCCGGTCTTTTTCAGTAATTTTCTCACACATTTGTTAACCACTGAGATCCTCCATCTTTGCTCGCCAAAGACTCAACCTTTTGTGGACACTGCTTTTGTATAAAATCATGGTTATAAACACTTGTTGAGATCGTACTTTTAGGTTTGTATCTCACTGCTAGCCACAAATTGCCCCAGTTCAAACGTTGGAATGAGTTGCAGGCCTGAAATGCAGGAATGGGTGTTTATTAGCAAACAAAATTAATTTGGCAAAACATAAAATGTCCTGGGTTCATACTGTGTAATGATATAAAAGTTAAAGTACATGTAAGAAACACTGAGGTTTTTTTATCCTTTATTTTCAATTCTGTGCCAGCTTTTTCTGATTTGGGGTTATAGTTCTTGTCTCTCTGCACAGTTAGTCTCTTTGTGCGATGGATCATTTCTCCGTGCACCGATTTACATCTCTGCCCTCTGTTTTGTCTCACTGTGCGTTGATATATACCTCTGCTCTCTGGCTCATCTCTTTGCACTCTGGTTAATTTCTCGGTGCACTGGTTCATCTTTCTGCACTCTGGTTCATATGTCTGTGTGCTGGTTCATCTGACTGCATACTGGCTCTCTGTGCACTGATCATCCTGACGCAGCATGGTTATTTCTCTGCTTTGTGTTTAATACAACTTCCTGAACCTTTGTTGGCTATTACATCTGTCATTACAATTATATTTTAATTAACTATATGGAAGTGTAATATATGGGTTAAGTAGGTTAACCTTAATAATTAACACCGAGAATAACCTTAATTGGAAGATGGACATACAGGATATTATGCTGGGTTTGCCTGTATATGTGAAAGATAATGTTTTTTAAACTTTCAGGGTTGGACGGTAGCACCTCAGCCTCAGAGAGAGAGAGACTTATTAGCCAATTCAATGATGTGACAAACAACTCTGCATGGCTTTTCCTGCTGTCCACCAGGTGAGAAATGCAAATATCTTCACCTTAAGAAAGGCTATGTAAATACTTACAGTAGTTATTCCACTACACAGATTCATTGTACATCTATCCTCCACATGATGTGTATGTTTCGTTTGTGTCTTTATGTGGTTAGGGCTGGTTGCCTTGGTGTAAATTTGATCGGTGCCAATCGCGTAGTGGTGTTTGATGCCTCATGGAACCCGTGCCATGATGCCCAAGCTGTGTGTCGTGTGTATCGTTATGGGCAACGCAAGCCATGCCATATCTACAGACTGGTCTGTGACCTTACCTTGGAGAAGAAAATCTATGACAGGCAAATTTCCAAACAAGGAATGTCTGGTAAGTTATTCAGAACAAATGGCTACACCATACCTGAAATAAAATGGTCAAATTATGAGATTGGGTTTTCTTGTAAACTTTTTAACTTATTGCATGATTTACTAAGAAACTAGATGGATGTGAAGCCATAACCTGTTCTGATGGTCACACCAGAAACTGCCCAACTGTTTTTGACAGGGTTTTATCATGTGAGCTATTTAATAACATCAATACAAGTTAAAAACGCTAAGGTATTTAAAGTATGTTTTTATTCTTATCAGCGTGTATTACTTTTATTTAATTAGGTCTATTCGCAACCAAGAGTTACCTCACCATTCTGCAGTGCATTTTAAATGTATAGACAAACTGCACAATGTTAAGAAAAATGCATAACAAGCAATAGATGTGAATAGTGGTTAATATTAAGTGCAGTGCTGACACAAACATGAAACACAGGTATGCGTCGTTTAACGACTACTCAGTCAGTGTTCGTTCAGTTAAACAAGGTCTTAAAGATTATAGTAAATTACAAAAGGAAATAAACGTTCTAGAGTTGCCTGAGGTAATCCCAACATCTAGCAGATGTGCTGTAGTGTTATGTTTTTTTATTTGTTGTTTTATAACAAATGTAGTTTTTATTCTTGAAAAACAAAATGATCATTTATTTCTCTCAGACCGTGTGATCGATGACTTGAATCCTGTTTTGACCTTCACGCGTCGAGAGGTGGACTCTCTACTGCACTTTGTACAAGAGGAACCTGATCCAACAGATGCTGCCCTACTAACATCTCCACTGGAAGACATGGAGTCAGTCCTCAGGGATGTCTGCTTGAGATACCGCCACCTCATCACGAAGGTAGGCTTGTAATGCTGCAGCACAGTACAAGAAAATGTCTTTCCCGAAATAAGCACAGCTCACCTCTAGTGGATACTGTGCAAGGAAAAGTGTTATAAGCAGATGTCTTCTTCTACTCGTTGCTCGACTCACCTCTTCACTATGTTACAGAACTCACAATACAGCACGCTTGAGTTTATTGAACTGGAGATCAAACTGTACTACTTCTTTTCCTTAGCAACCCTTCCACCATGAGTCCTTACTAATGGACCGACAGGATCTCAAACTCACAAATGAAGAGAAGGAAGCTGCCAAGAAGAGCTATGAGGATGAGAAAAAGACATCGGTGCCATACACACGGCCATCATATGCACACTACTACCCACCTAGTGACCAAAGGCTTACCAACATCCCTGCCTTCAGCCAGAAAAACTGGTGAGGGTCAAATCTTTTGCTTTTCAACCTGGTACAGTACGCAACAGTGCCTAAAATGTTCTTTTTGTGAATTTGTTTTTAATGGAGAATTCAAACTTAACATATACAGTACAACCCCAATTCCAATGAAGTTGGGACGTTGTGTAAAACATAAATAAGAACAGAATACAGTGATTTGTAAATCCTTTTAAACCCATATTCAATTGAATACACTACAAAGACGGTCTGAGTTTGTTTACTCATTTTTAAGTTCATGCACTTTTCTGTATAATGCTAGACTGATTTGTGTGCATGCGCAGTGGTCTTTCCTACATGGCTATGTGATACAGTAAGTATGTGAACTCTTAATGTGTGTTTTAACAGTTTTTTGCAATGTGACTTTTCCAGTTTGAGCTGTGTCATTATAAATCAGGAATGTCAGCTCACACATTGTCAAAACAACAATTAAAATATTACCGTAGACATACATATCGCAAAACCCCTACAGGAGGTCTTACTTTGTTTCTTCTCCATTCTCAGGAGGCCCTCTTCACAAAGAGAGGGTAAGCCAGCAGCCAGTTCAGCTATTCAGCTGACAGGAGCACCTCCAATACCCACAGTAAATCAGAGCTCTGCACTCTCCTCCATGCCGACAGACTACAAATCATCTCTCAATTTCCCTGTCACATACCTACAGAAAGCAGGCGTTTTTGTACAGAAGCTTGTCACCACCACAGGTACTTATATTTACAAAGCTATCTGCATACATGCATATTCATACATTCTCTTACTTGCTTAATCCAACTCTTGGTCATGGAGAGACTGTGCCTAACCAGTATACACACACTAACTCACAATAACATTTTAATGACACCAGTTGACGTATCACATATTTTTGGAGTATGGGAGTAGTTGGATGATACCCAGTTCCTTTGGACGCTTTATTTCCTAGAGTAAATATTGGCAACTGCATAAATTATTGCATAATTTCATAGTGCATTGGATAGTGCCTTACAACTCCAGAGACCCAGGTTCGAGTCCCGGCCTGGCCACTGTCTGCTTGTTTTCGTCAGATATCTCCCACATACCAGAGACATGCCTTAGCTATATTAATTAGCTATAGAAATTGTGAGTGACATTATAGCGTTTTCCTACAGCAAAAAAATATATAATTTGAATACAATCATTTAATCGATGTTACTTTCTTAGATATCGTGATTCCTGGTACAAACAGTTCTCCAGATGAGCAAGCTAAAGTCAGCGCAGGGGAGAGCATCCACATCATCAGGGGAACTAAAGGTAACAACACCTCTTTCTCCACTGCATTTTCCACAAGAACCTGGCATAGACTTGGTCAGAAGAGCTCAAATTTCACCAAGTAAGAGTTCTTCGATCCACGCCTTCCATGTTCCTCCTATTGCTAAATTATATTTAGCATTCAATATTCAGATTCAGCTTCAGTATTATACTAAAAATGAAGCATTAGAAGAAACATTTTGTGAGACAGCAAACTGGATTAATGCACATATGCATAGCCGTTATATACTTAAAATGTTAAGCATAACAAAATAATTTAGGCAGATACAAATATCAGATTGCTACAAAACTCTGCATGCGGTTACAGTGCAGACATATATGAAAAGGATTACAGGTGAATCTGATTAGACAACGTGTCCTGCCACAAGAGGGCATCTTGCTTTATAAACAATCACCTACTGCTTTATAAACAATCTCTCAGAGGTTACTTTTGGGTAGTGTACTTCTTGCTCAGGGATCACTGAAAGCTAGATGTTACTCACTGACACGTTTGTCCACAGCTCATAGTTTGAATGCCAGCTGGTTAATGCTTGAAACGTGCTTGATGGCGATAAGGGGCAGACCAGGGAAGTGTTGCAATCTGGCAGAGACATTCCTGGAAAACCCTTGCTTTGCTTGGGAGAGCATTATCCTGCTGAAATACGCCAGCTGGAAGAACTGCAATGAAAGGCAACAAATATGGCCACAGGCTGTCCTACGTATACCACTGAATCGTTAGTGCCCCTCACTACTAGCGGTGACGGACTGTCATATGTGATGGCTCCCCAGATCATCATACCAGCAGTTAGATTTTGCAGCAATCTGACATTTTTCTCTAATTGCTTTATTATTTTTTATTATTTTTTTTATTATGTATGTGCTATCTAATTAAATACAGTTTATATCCAAATATTTGCTACACAGTAACCTATGGAGGAATGCACATCTCATCCTGCCTTATCATATTTGGAACTCTTCGTTCTGTTTTTAGGAACCTACATTCGGACATCAGATGGAAGAATCTTTGCTATTCGTGCTGTGAGAAAAGATAAACAAGGTGATGAAATCATAAACACAAACAAAGGTAGCGTCTCATCTTAATCTGCCAATTATTTGAGTTTTATTATGTTGGTTCTCCAGATTTAAAGTTTTTGAATTACAGAAGCAGTTGTTCTAACATCCCTGGTTCAGTCCTAGGTCCAGAAGAGCTCATTGATAGTTCAGCCATGTACACATAGGAATGCTCTTTCTTATACTGTACAGATAATTTTCTAATGACCCGAAGTAACACATTTCAACTTCAGAATTAGAATCCACAAATACACATTCAGCAGAAAGATTATCAAGAAATATAATATTAAGAATTTTTGATTATTTCGGTTTGCCATTGATACATTTAATAAAAATTATACATATATATATATATATTTTTTTTTTCCCATTATGGGATATTTTATTTTAAAGTATCCCCTAATCTTTCTGAGAAGTATAATGTTGTGGAATATTTTTGTTTATCGAGTTCAGTGGGTCATAAATGCATTAAATGTATGTATTTTTAAATATAAAGAACCCAAAATGCTCTTTGGGTATATGCTTACGGGAGCCAAGAATTGTTTGGTGATTTTCCACATTTGCAAGGGTCCTGCACCCCTAACTCTCATGAACAGATGTCAGACTGTTTTATATCAATGATCTACATTCATACATCGATAACACATCATTATAAGATGTACTGTACACAAATACATATAATTTATTACATATAAATTATTATAAAGGAGGCCTTTCCTCCTTAGGAATTCTTCTCCAGCTGATGTTGACTTCCAGTGCTCCCCAGTGGTCAAATCTGGCATATTTCTGTGACCACTAAAACTTAAATAAAGTATATAATACATAAAATGCCAAGGTTTTGCACAATACAGTATATGTATGTATGCACTATTCAGTATATCTTTCTAGTACTGGGTTAAACCCTCTTTTGTCTTCAGAGTCACCTTAATTCTTTGTAGAACATATTTAACAAGGTCCTGGAGAAATGTATTTGATATTTTGGATCGTATTGACATTAAGGAATGACACAGTTAAAGCAGATCTGTCAGCTGCACATCCCACATTCCAGGTATTCTTTATGGGATTGAGATCTGGTGACTGTACAGTGAACTAATTTGCCATGTTTAAGAAACCAGTTTGAGATTATTTGAACTCAGTGGATACACTGTTCATAAAGGTATGGACATGGACAACAACAAGACTAGGGTAGGCTGTGGTGTTTAAAATGGGCTCAGGTGTTATCCCCTACACCATTACAACATTAATGTAATTAAATTAAATTGAATGGTTCTTCTTCTAATCGCTTCATATTAACTTGGCAATATCTCCTAATTTCTGTGAGCAGTGCATGTATGTATGTGTGTGTGTTTGTTTGTGTGTGCACATGCGTGTACATGTGTGTGTGTGTGTGTGTGTGTATGTGTGTGTGTGTGTAAAAATATATGTACTATGCAGAGAGGGGACACATTTAACCACTGGGTAGCACTTGAGATGGACACTGGCTGGAGAGGAGAGACCTATGAATTATTTGTGTGTGCCTGTGTGAGGACATTACATGAGAAATAAGTAAAAATATAAATTTTATTATTTTTCTCATAGATACATCTGCATCGCTGAAGAACTCCGACAACAAGATCAATAATGGAACGACATCACCAGACCGTGTACAAGAGTTCATGACTCCCACATCCATGACTCAAACCGTGTCTTCAAATGGTCCAGAGATTCTAAGTCAGCTTCAGTGTCACACCAAAGCATCAACAAGCTCGGCCAATGTAGAGCCAACCTCAGAAAAGGCCAATGTCACGATTCTGCCTCAAAAAACCATGACCTCTCCTGGCATGGAAATGCCCCTGGATTTACGGGCCACCAAGCGCAAATCCACTTCACCTGCTCCAAATGAATTCTCATCCAAGAAGCAAGCTATAGAGAACAGAGGTGCTGGCCCACCTCCTGTGCAGAATTATCCATATGCAACCTATGGAAATAATCCATCCCTCAACTCCCTGTGGTCACCCTACTTTCAACCTCAAGTCCAAAACAAAGAGCCCCACCTCATGTTCCATACAGATGCCCACAGCCTGGGTAACGTTACCTTGCAGAGTTCCTCTCCCCTATTTTCTAGTGCCACCTCCACTACAACAGCTGCTTTTTCCTCTTTCTCCACTTCTGTTACTGCATCTAGCCCGATGGGGCATGAAGCGGTGCCCCAAGGTTCCTGCTGCACTTTGAGCAAGCACTGGGTAAGTACCCATCCCCACTGATAGCAGTTCCAAGGCCTGAAGAATGTACATCTGGCCTCAATACTTTTCTCCAAGCACACCAACTTGACAACCCACAAGTCTTGTTCTGCCACAGACAATACAAATACAGCAGCATGCACCAAGGGCAACAATCACTTCTGCAAGACTGATGCTGTCATTCCAATGATGGACTAGTAAGGTTGTGAAATTTTCGTTATTGTAACAACCAAGACTTTTAAATGGACAAGAAGGTGTCAGCTTGTCAGCCCAAAATTATGACAAAGAAATCGTGGCTAGAAAAAAGAAAATATCGTCATGCTGAATGTGTGAATTAAAAAGAAAAAGTGTACAAACTAAACCTCCTAGCAAGGTTGTTGGAAGGGACTTAATTTGAGCAACTTATCAGGCTTAGACATAAATGGGTTTTTCAGCAAGTTATTCAGTAGGTTTGTTAACTTGAATAGACTAGTGAGATTGAAGTAAAGATGTTCAATAACCATATGGAGCCTTGTTAACAAAGGACCTTTAAATAACATGAATGTACCTTTACACCATGCCTTAACCCAGGCCTTTAAACCATCCTCAACAGTGTCATTAAATATTTTAATGCAGAAGGACTCTATTGCTGCATTAGACCCAGTATAATGGGAACTAGCCCTGTTCATTTTCTAAAGTTTTTAAATTCAATCTCACACTGGGTATAAATGGATGAGAAATGGTTCTGATACGAAAAAAAAAGTATGTTATACCTTCTGTCTCACTGAATGTTGTGAGGAATATTAATGGTTTAGGAGCAACCATTGCTTATTCTAAAGCCTACTCTTTGCTATTCACGTTGGTCATTTTCTTCTGTTTTTGTGAATGCCGTTTGGGTTCCTTTTCCGCTCAAGCAAGCCAGCATGTCAAAAGTGTAAGGGTCAAGCCAAAAACAAAACTAAATGGTTTATAATATATGCCAAAACTGTATTTTCTCTGTTCAAACAGATTTATCTAAAGAAAAACATTTTCCAACCATAAGGAAAGTTAAGTTACTGTTAATGGCTGTTTTTCATTCTGAATGTACCCATTTTATTGGGCAGCATTTAAATTGCAATTATTGCATCCAGGACAGCCTTTAGTGTCACCATACATTATAATTATTAGTGATTATTATATGTGAATAAATTATTCACTATAGCTTGATAGTTGAGGATTGCATGAATATGAATTATGAACCAACAGTAGCTGCTTCTCTGGTTTGGTTCAGAATCCATGTTTCTCTGAAAACGTGACAGTTGGTGGATTTGCAACTTTTAAATGATTCAAATTGCAGTGTGAATGAGTGTAAATGTATGGATGAGTATGTGATACCATGTGCCTGGACCCAGAAGACCTGGCATAAACTCTGGGTCCACTGTGTTAATAGACCAGATATTTGTTTGAATTACTGAACATGTTTAATTCTCTTTGGTCACTTCATTAGGTAAACCTGTTGAACTGCTTGTAAGAGTAAAATATCTAATCAGCCAATAACATGGCAGAATCTCAGGGCATTTTGGTATGTAGACATGGTCAAGTTTGAACCAAGCGTCACAATGAGGACATGTGGCATGGTTTTTGGCGCTAGACAGGCTGGTCTATTTCAGCAGTTGTCTAGAGAATGTAAACAATGATGTACTGGGATTTTTGTGGACAGCCACCTCTGGGGTTTACAGAAAGTGATCTTGGCTACTGCAGCAGAAGACCACACCAGGTGTCATTTAGTTCAGCTAAGAACAGGAAACTACAATTCAGGCTTACCAAAACTGGAAAATATAAAATTGGAAAAACGTTGTCTGGTTTCATGTGTCTTGATTTCTGTAGTGACATTCAGATGGTAGGGTCAGAAATGAATGTGAACAACATGAAAACGTTCATACATACTGCTTTCCATCCATGGTTCAAGTTGGTGGTGGCGGTGTAATGGTGTGGGGGAAATTATCTTGGCACACTTTAGAACCCTTAATACCAACTGGGCATTATTTAAATCCAAACCAGTGTATTGCTGCTAACCACGTCCATTCCTTGACCACATTGTACCCATCTTTTATGCACCATCTCACAAAGCTCAAATAACCTCAAACTGGTTTCCTGAACATGACACTGGGTTCACTGTACTCATCTGCACAACAATGGCCTACGCAGTCTCCACATCTCAATCCAATTAGCGCTCCTTTGGGAGGTAGTGAACCATGAGATTCACATCATGTATGTGCGGTCAACAAATCCGCAGCGACCGCATGATACTGTCATGTCATTATGGACCAGAATCTTTGAAGAATTCCAGAACTCTGTTGATTTTATGCCACATAAAATTTTGAAGCAGTTTCAAAGTCAAAAGTGGTGCAACCTAATGAAGTGGCCTGTAAGCATAGATGTGAACATAGTTATTGTCTATAATGTATAATCAGTACTGAAGTTAGAATGTAGGTATTTTCCTCCACTGAACATAAACATAAATATTTTAAGCTGGCTACTCAAAAGCCTTGTAAATGTAACAGAAGACAAAATGTATTTTTGTTTCCATAAATCTTTGTGAAATTGTGGTCTGCTGTGAAGTTGGGATTGTGACATTGATATGTGTAGTGCTGTGTTTTGACTATTTGATGATCATGAGCAACCTGACCATACAGTGCTGTTCATTTTTAAAAATGTCTTATTCTCAGTAGCAAACAAATGCTGTCCCAAAATGCTGCCGACCTATTTGCCTTCATGGAATGCAATGTTTGACACCAAATATTAATACTGTTTATGCATACAAGGTACAGTATATTGTGTAAAACACAACATCTCATTTTGCTTTACTATTTGTATGTGACTTCACCCTGTTTTGCTTACAAACTATCATGACTTAGTTCACCTGTTTCCCACACTACACACATTGCAATCATACTTCCTGCTGACGTCTTGTTATCTGGATCATTATTTCTTTTTGCGTTCATATTTACATGTTTAATGTTTGTGTTCTTGTTAATTAAATTAATTTATTGATACATATTTATTTTTTCTATCTTTTATGTTTGCTGTTTCTGTTTTAAAATGGACCTTGTGTTCTCACAATCGAGGGACTGAAAGATTGTGCATGTGGGCTTATTTGAGTGTGAACCACTGCTTAAACCAGGTGAAAGCTAATGAACCAGTGATCCAAGGATGGCTATAGTCAGTGTGGCTTAAAAAAATCTTCTAGACAAATATTGTGGATATTTTTAGCTTACCATAGCGTAGACAAGCAAATTTCCAAGGTCTCATCTTTTTGTTGTTTGCTTTTTACATAAATAGTGGTGAGTCTATCCGATTGTGTACTTTGCTAAGGGGAAACTTCTAGTTAATGTTCATCTTGGTCTAAGAAGCACTCATATAAAATCAGACTATGGATGGCTGTTATATATTTCCTGATTTTAACTGCAAATAAATGTCTTACAATATTTAATAATCGTGGTTGTATGTAATTGAAAAGGAGCAAATAGCAAGAAACTGAAGTACTTACTAGTAGATATGTGGCAGATAGTCCTGACATTTCAAATCTCTGCTGTACACAATGGTGTACACAGACATTTTGCCTCTGTGAATTCGTTAGTGAATGTTCATTAGATTATATTGTATGTTTGGTTCATACTTTACATAACATGTGTGGTGCAAATTGAAACTTATTTTAGCTTGCTCACTAAGGGTTATGGGCTCCAGTTAAACACTGTGCAAACTGCATCATTAGATACAGTGGGCTTGCTGCATATGTTGCACTATTGCTACTTGTCTTCCACCTCTTGGAAGACTTTTCACTAAATTGAAATGTGGCTGCCAATAAGGTCCTGATATTGGACAATAAATAGTCAAGAGTTTAAGTTATTGATGGAGATCCACATTTTTTTTGTTTCAATCTGATTCCAGTGCACAGCTGCCGATAACAATGCAGATTGCGATACAGGTTATTTTTTTCCACTTTAATATATGAATGGGGGCTTTGGTGGTCTAGTGGTTAAGGTACAGGACTATTCACCAGAGAGTCCAGGGTTCAGATCCCAACTCTGCCAAGCTACCACAGTTGGGTCCCTGAACAAGGCCTATAACCCACAATTGCTTGGATTGAAAGTCTGTATAAATTGTAAGTCGCTCTAGATAAGGGTGTCTCCTAAATGACATAAAAGTAAATGTATTACTGTTGGCAATGTGTAGGGTTGGGTATTTTTGCATTTTATAAATTCTGAATCTGTACAAATATCATGAACTGAGTTAACAAGTGTTGGGTACAGCAGCCTGTACTCTGTCAGAGCAGAGCTGATGATAAGTAATGAGGAGTACCTTAATATTTAAAACACCTGAACCTATAGGCATTAACACAAAGAGCTTTATAAAATGGCATGTCATTTAGTGAGCAATGGACTTAAAGTGAAAACTAAAAGCAAAACACTTACTCTATTGGTGAACTATGCTTGCTCTATTGTTGATCAGCAAGCTGCAGCTTGAAAGCCTAGCAAATGTGTTCTCACTGTACACCTTTTGGTTAGCCGTCATCCCTAACCTCTTATAACCCATTGGAAATTATTTGCATTAGGAATACTGTACTGTGGATGTAAATGTAAAAAAGCACGAGCGCTCATGGAGCAAGAGTTATTATACATTTTTTTTTATTACTAGTTCAATTTGTACTGAATTGTGAGCTGATGTGTCAGCTGAGTACCGAGCAAACATCAAAAACACATATTTCTCCTCAAAATGTGTCAACAACCGAATTCGAGGAGTTCCGAGGTGTTTGAGACCTGAGGTACCACTGTAATGCTGAATCATCATACTATGCTCCCTGGTGCCAACCATAAAGTCTGGAACACACTCACCGCTAATTCACCCATAGTTTACCAAAATGCATACTCACATCACGGCTTCCTTCTCTCTCCATTTTCCCCCCTGAAATATTTATCTCTCCTCCCCTTTTTTTCTGCTCCCCATTCCTCCTCGTCATGTGTCCTCAATTGTGATATTAAATAATTTGTGATTCATAATAAACATTGAATCAAGTAAATCAAATTCAAATAAATCTTACCACTTGGTTAAACAGTTTTCAGTAATGTTATCTAAGCATAGGGCTCATTTGTTCATATTTACTGACAGTAAAAGTCAGTCATTTTTAATTATCATAGTTCACCTAATCCAATTTAGAGTTACAGGGGTGGCGTGGGTATCCATGCTGGTTAGTCCTGGTATTGTGGTGGTGTTTTATCTGGTGAACTCCTAAGTATTTATAGTAGACTAACATAAACATGTCCAAAACAGTGTATTTGATGATGTTTCGTTAATAGTGCACTGCGTTATTGTGGGACACTTGCTTATTCTTATGTGCACGAAACCTGAAGCATGTTATCAACACATTTGACAAAAGGTTTGTATATAGAGAGTCAAACTGAAATTTAACAATAAAAAATACATTGTATGTTTGACTGCATTTAAAATGTGATTAAAAATATGGAAATCAATGAATTTCACACATCTGCTCACAACATGCTGTTTTCAGCGTTGTCTCACCTTTTCATGTGCTAAGAGCAATCTGACTTTACACTGTTTTGGAAGTTCACACTTCGTCCACGCGACTTCATGCGCAGCACGCGCCCACCAATCAGCAACGTGCATTTCGAAAACATCTCATTCGTCATTAAAAATGGACCGTGGACGCAGGAGTGTGATGCATGGAACGTGGTCGCCATGATAAAGTTCATGCGCACGG
>JAUZST010088502.1:0-19726 GCA_034779995.1 Parotocinclus haroldoi
TGTTTTTGACACAGGTGAGGTAGGATCTTTCATTGTTGTGTCTAGTCCTTGATCCTGCCCGCCTGTTGTTTCGTTATATTTAGTTCTGTTTTAAGTTCCGTTTATTTAGTTTCAATAAACCTGGTTTTTCCGCACGTCGCGTTTGCCTCCGATACTTCACCCTTCCTGACAAATGTGTATACAGTGTGTCAAAAAAGTGAGTACACCATTCACATTTTTGTACTTATTTTATAAAATCTATTCATGGGACAACACTGATGATATGACACTTTGATACAAGGTAAAGTAAACAGTCTACAGCTTGCATAACAGTGTACATTTTCTGTGAACCTCAAAATAACAACACACAGCCATTAATGTCTAAACCACTCTCAACAAAAGTGACTACACCCCTAAGTAAAAATGGACAAATTGTGGAAAAACGGAAGAAACTTCTAGATGATGCACAAAAAAGCCTGCAAACAGTTTTCTGAAGACAGGAACCATGGATTGGATTACTGGAACCATGTCATGTGGCCTCATGAGACCAATATAAACTTAATTGGTTCAAATGGTGTCAAGCATGTTTGACGGTAACCAGGTGAGATGAACAAAGACAAGTGTGTCTTGCCTACAGTTTAGCATGGTGGTGTAAATGGCATGGTTTGTGCTGCCAGCTGTAAGGAGTTACAGTGAATTGAGGGAACCATGAATGCCAACATGTACTGTATCATACTGAAGCAGAAGATAATCACCTCCCTTCAGAAACTGGGTCGCCGGGCAATGTTTCAACAAACACACCTTCAAAATGTGCTAAAGAAACTGAAAGCTCAAGCATGTCTCCAGACCTAAACCCTATTGAGCATCTGTGGTTCATTCTCAAAAGAAAAGTGGAGGAGTGAAGGTAAAGGAGCTCGGTGATGTTGTCATGGAGAAGTGGAAGATGATTCCGGTGGTAACCTGTGAAGCTCTAAGGAACTCCAGGACCAAGAGAGTTGAGGCAATGCTGGAAGATAATGGTGGCCAAACAATATATTGACACTTTTGGGCATAATTTGGCCATTTTCACTTACATACTCATGATTATTGGCAGTGGTTTAGGCATTAATGGCTGTGTGTTGTTATTTTGAGGTTTACAGCAACTTTACACTGTTATACAAGCTGTAGACTTTTTACTTTACATTGGATCAAAGTGTCATATCATCAGTGTTGTCCTGTGATAAGATATAATAAAATAGTTGTGTGTGATGTGGGTAATGTGAGGGCTGTACTCACAACACAATGTATAGATACTCAGCATGTGAAGCATAATACTGTAAAAACAAGTTCTTACTAATTCCAGTCAACGTTTGAAGAACTTATCCAGTGGGATCTGACGCCTTCTCTTGACAGACTGCACTTAAACAAAATCAAAAAGTGGTGGGCGTGGTCACGTCCCGCTGGTTTTGCTCTTGTCAACACAACTTTTTGGATTTCCTGACCTTTGATAATTACACAAATTCTCTCAGGGATCCCAAAAATCCTCCCATATCTCGCTGATCTGCTTTGTATCCGCTCTAAGTGGCGACAAATAGGATTTGTTTCTGTACTTTACTATTTAGTCAGAATAAGCGGCTGGTCCCATTAACCGGTGGTCCAATTAACCGGATTCAACTATATATAGTCAGGGCCAAGAGAGTGCCTAGGCAACATTTATTACACAAGGAAAATATGCAAATTTAGCATAAATATTCAGACCATTGTCCTGCTTCGCTCTGCTGCTACATGATTGACTGATTAGATAATTGCATGAATGAGTGGGTGTACATTAGTTAGTACTAAAGTGTTTGGTATATACAGTCCTTGATCAAAAGTACATAGACAGCCCTTCTGATCTAATTGTTGACTGCTGACAAGTTCATAATATGAAGCACATGGCCATTGATAGCGCTTTCTACGTAAAATAAGATTAGCAGTCGAATGGGTTGTACTGGATAATTTGGAGGCTCTGAGTATGACAGTTTCATAGATTTCCATCTCCAACAATTCAGTTAATCTACTAACTTATCTTCAGAACACACCTTTGAGACAAACTGGAGACAAAATGGCAACTTCAATATATTTGAGCCTGATCTCATTGTCAAACATCAGTCTTGTTCCAAAATCTATATATTAAGCCTTGCAGACTGATTTTAGGTGAAGGATTGGCTCACATTTTTCAGATCAGTCTAAGGATGTTGGTTAACATCATAGCCCTGCTCAGGCCATTCGAGTTCTTAATTGTGGTTCCCGACAGAGGAATCAACATCTTTTTTGTGCACTTTGCAATGCTATGCTGAACAACCTTTCATTAACTCTAGGGTGTAGCATCCTCTGGAGCTCCAGCCCAAACTTTACAGCTGAATATTCAATCAGATTCGTAATTCCCCCAGATTTGTTCTTTGCCAGGTGGTAAAACATGATTCACCACGCCACAGAACTTCCACAGCTGCTTTGGTTAAAAAAGCCGTTAGTGTGGTCACTACACAGCTCCAGAAATCTCTGGTTTGAGCAAAACCCCACTTGTCTAGAGATTGCTTGTCCTTCCTGTGTTCCTGTATGTTTACTCCAGGTCTTCCAGTTTCCTCTCATGCTCAAAGGCATGTTTCCACCAAACGGGTCACTCTAAATTGTGATCGGTGTCGGTGTGTCTGACTAATATGGATATAACTTTGCTCCTGTCATGAACAGCCATTGATGCTAATGTGACTTTAAATAAAAGAAAAAACGTCACTCCAGATTTCAATGGTGCCTGATGTTTATGGTTGCACATGATGACTTCATGCTTGTGTAAAGCCATGGAATCCCAAACCATGATGACCATTATGAACATTGTCCGTAGATGCAGACAGAAGCTCTCAGAATTGATTGTTGAGTGCTTGATTTTGTGTGTCTGAATGGGTGTGTCTAAATCAGACTATCCACTAATTCACATGGGGTAGCTAATATTTAACTGTGAAATGACTGGAACAGAAGCATATACAAGATGGAAAAAATATACATAGGATATCACCGGTAGGATGAAAATCCTGCATTATATTATAACTTTCACATTGTAACCTTATTTATATAATATTTTTCTTCAAGCTTTATCCACTGTCCATCACTATGTTCTTACCTAACATAACTACTGAGCACTGGAAAGCTCTCAGGCCCTGAACTGAGCCACAGTGCCTCTGATGTGGCCACTTCCACATCATCCTACAGAAGCCAAACCACGCATAGACCCAGAGGCTCCGGAAGAGATGTCAGAAGTGCGTGACAGTCCTTAATTAGCAGAGATTTGGGGAGGAAAAACTCCTGGTCACATTAAACTTTTTATTTCCCCTCCTTTGATCCTTTTTAATCCCTGTATGATTTCATAGAAACCACGGAGCTTTAACCAAGCCTGATTCAGCATTTTTCCTGAAGCCTGTCTTTTCATTCTGAGAAACGCATCTCCTGTATTGTTGACCTTTTAGTCCCTTCTAACTTTCAAGCAGGTGACTTACTAGCATGAAATGATGCCTTTTTTAGGTTTGTTCTCAATTTCAATTAAAATTCAACGGAAATTGAAAACAAACCATGAAA
The DNA here is from genome assembly GCA_034779995.1 of Parotocinclus haroldoi. Taxonomy (NCBI): domain Eukaryota; kingdom Metazoa; phylum Chordata; class Actinopteri; order Siluriformes; family Loricariidae; genus Parotocinclus; species Parotocinclus haroldoi. The sequence continues at coordinate 3,568 of JAUZST010088502.1, forward strand.
CAATTTTGGCTTAAACAATGTATACAATGTATTTGTCTTATTATAAATGTTTTTTTTTTTTATTATCATGTTTATTATTTTATCAAATCAGTATAATGTGTTCTTACACCATTTACAGCTTGTAAATAAGCAGTGGAAAGTCACGCACGCAAATACAATGCAATTTGCACAAAAAAATGTAAATGTAAAAAAATATCGACTGAGTTAGAACACTCTCCAATCAAAATGTGAGCTGATGAGCTCATGAAGGGTAATGTGGGTAACAAGGTCATGAGCTTTCGAGTGAAGGATGTCTCTGCTCCTGGATCCACAACATTGATTGGCTTATGTGACCAGCTGAGAAGAAGTGAAACATACGACAGCAAAACAATAATAATGATAATAATAATAATAATAATAATAATACACTACATAATCAATTAACATAGGAATAATAAAAAAATAATAATAAGTAATAAAGTAATAAGAATATAAAAATATGGTAATTAGTTTAGGTACAGTACTGTATTCTGGATTTTCCTATAATTATATTTTAAATTATATTGTATAATTATAAGAATTAAATTATTGGCATATTGAGTGATATGGTTTTGTGATATGGTACTTTTGTGGTAAAGTTTAGGACATAACTAAAATAATGTTTAAAATAATGTTATATTTCCGAACTTTTATAAATTATAAAAGGTATAGTATTTAGCTTTGACATAAAAAGTATTATTCAGCACCACCCTTGTCATGATATACTGTATATACATATATATAGATTGTTCCCTTGCCACAACACGGTTCACCTCTCGTGGATTCGGTGCATTGCAGGTTTTCAAAAAGTATTAATGGAAAAAATATATCGCGGATTTTCGCTATTTCGCAGGTTTTTGCAGAACTCAATCTGCACATGCGTAGTACGTGTGCTATAGTTGACATATACATGTATTTGATGAACTTTTACATAAAAAAATCACAAAATTTATAAAAAATATAAAATATTACGATTTACAGTAAATAGCGTATTTACTAAGCAGATGAATAAGCACCAAAAACGAGAAGTAATACTAGAGCATCGGCCGTCTGAGTCACTGACTTGCTGACATGACGAGTTTTTATCTGCAGTGTTGTGTTCTCGGTTTGTGAAAGTTTCGTTATAGACTGAATTTGTTCAAGCCCTACAGTGCCACCCAAACGTTCTGCAAGTTTTATGGCTAAAATAGTGTAGAAATACTTCAATAAAAAAGTGATCTCCGCCCACATGTCATGAAGGTATACCAACATACTGTATTTCTGTATTCTGTATATACTACATATTCTGTATATACTGAGATCACTGTTTTCGCCCTCATGATTTGCCCACAAAGTGCATTCATGCATGGATCCTTTTCCGACTAGCTAAAACAGTTCAGTCAAAAGTTTTCTGAATCAACTTCTGGATGAACTTCTGCCCTGCTTCAGTTCCTGTTCCACATTAAAGTCAATGGCCAGAGGTGTGTTTTTGATGGATCACAATATATCTTCATGAATGCAGCTTTAGGGGTGAGATAGGGACACTGAGGTGTACATGACCAAATAAAGCTAGGACGAGACCAGAAGCTTCAGGAAAAACAATCAAATGTAATAACAAGTACGCCACTACACAAGATGCCTTAAAAGAGCTTACTGACATTGAATGAAAGTCTGAATTGGAGCAGCTTGTCTTTTGTAGGGAAAACATGTCTGGAAAAAAACTGCTTCGATGTTCGTCACCTCAACCACATAATCTGTTTTGCAGTTCATTGGTGAATATTTTTCAGGGCAACCTTTCGTTTACCATAGATACCAGGAAACACACACAGAGGCTAACCAAGAGGGGCCAAACACAATCTGTCATTTCTTGTCTCGGGTGATTCTGTCAGAGTAGGAGTCCAGTTCCATGACGCAAAAAAGCATTAGATGAAAGATTTCTTCACTAACCATTAATTCCCATATTATTGGCAGAAAATAAGCAGTGAGCTGCTGCACGTTGCATGTGTGTAAGTTTCAGGACAAAAATTCAAACAGCCTTTATTTCTTAAAATTGTTAAGTTACATAATCAAATCTATGCTCACTGCCACCACAGCTCATAAGATAGGAACCAGTTCTGGACTGGCCACCAATCAATCAATCAAGCACTGTGCACACACTGCAAAATGTCTCTTGCCCAACAGTTTTGTTGAATACGAATGAACTGTTTTCATGTAAACCACTGCCATGTCAGTTTAGTTTTGTGAATAACATTGGCACTCTTTTGCTAGCTGAATTCCACAATGATACGGATTTGAGGCCAAATATCAGTGCCATATATAGGCATAATTGATCTTCTCTGACTTGTGAGAAACCAGTCAATCATCATCCTGGCCATGTGATGGACTACTTTCTATTTTTATTATGTATCATGTCCAGCATGCTAGCTAAGAATGCACTCGAGCAACAATACACAAAGTTACCCACACGATCATATACAGAAGTACCCGGGTGCACACCAACACTGTCCCCAAATTACCGATTTAAGATCAGGTTCGCCTACCTCTAGCCTATCAGAGTCCCAGGAGCCACGCCCCATTTGGATTTTTTTTCCCTGGCTAGATGCAAAGTATTTCGTCCCTCCTTGCGAACTGTACTGATCGTGAGTTTGATTTAGATTCTGGTTTCTGTTTACTTGTTTCTGTTTTCCTGGACTGATCCCTGCCTGTTTTGAGGTTACGAGATTGCCTTTCGATCTTGCTCTGATTACCTGGATTGAATAAATACTAGTGTGTGTATTTACGTGCTGGACATAACAGAATACTTCGCCTAACATGGAAGGAGCTGCTGCACTCGCAATTTTCCACCATGGTGGCTGAACACCATTGAGCGATCACTCAGTTGATTGGGCAGTTGCGACAACTGAAGCCTCTAATGCCACCACCAGCATCTGCATGTCTCCGGCTGGATTGTTTCCTTCTCAAGTGTATCCTATGCTTTTCTGATCAGAATGAGTCTCCGATTGTCAGAAGATGGCATGCATGGTCAACCTGCTAACAGGAAATACTCTGAAGTGGGCTCCTGCTCTGTGGAACCAGAACGGTGACACGTTGGTTGCTGAGTTCCAGAAAATGATCCAGGGAAGAAAATGGGGAAGTCACTAGAGGATTCGGAGGGTCGAGGCTTAATCCTGTATTGCTCGACCCTGAGCCCATGTTTTCTAGCTCCTCGCCAATGCCGGCATTTGCTTGCTGCACACCTGAGTCACCTGTCACTGACTCCACATAAGGGCCATTGCTTGCTAGCTGTGAAGCAGCGACTACCAGGTTGAGCTATAAGGACGCACCCAAGATGACTATTCCAGTGCCCAATCCTGTGCCAGTTCCAGTGCCCAATGCTGTGGCAGTCCCAGTGCCTGATGCTTTCCCAGTTCCAGTGCCTGATGTGGCGCGTGCTCCAGTGCCTATTACAGTGCGCCAAGAGGAGCCAGTTCCAATGATTAATGCTGAACCAGTGGTGTTCTGGCATGTGTTAATCAGACTTGCATGCTGTGAAAAGTCTACATCCCAGGATGGCAGGATCCATATAACCATACATTTAGAGTATTTACTGAGACAGCGACCCAATCTCCACCATCAAATGGACATTCCCATTCTCCCATGATTCAAGACAAACCTTATGATTTGTCTCCAGAATATTTTGTCTCAGTTCCAGAGAAGAGTGTCTATGGATTAATAATTACAGATCAGGTTCACCTACACCGAGCTTATTGTAGTTCAAGGAGCAGACCCCATTATCTGCCGATTTTGCTCTGTTTACCTGAATTTAATAACTGCCTCTGATTGCTTTCTACACTTGCCTAGTGTGCGTATTTGCACACTGGACATAACATTATAAATAGGCAAGCTAAAAGAAAAGTGACGGTATAAAATGTTGAAACTGGAAACCTGAGAGGATTTATATTAATTGTTTAAGTTTAAAATTTTATTCACATGAACTGAATTCTGAATAAATTTTAGTCAAAGCGCTGTTCTGTTTCTGTGTGGCTTTGTTGCGCCGTGTCGGCTAAATGTGATCAGGACAGAATCAGTTATATGAGACTGACCAGCCAATGACCCATTATAGCCAATCACGTTAAAAAATGAGAACCTGCTCTGTATTGTGAGTTTTGAATTTAGTTTAGGGCAAGTGATATGTGTTACAATATTCTCCTGCACTCTTCTTTGCCAAATGTCATACTTGGCAGTGTGACGTATGGAGCCACATGGCGGGAGTGATGAGCGGTGAAAAGTATAGTGAGGAAAAGCTGCAGTCACAACAATAATTATTTTGTTTTTCACTTTCAGTACTAATAGTTTTTAAGCATATAGAATATCGAAGTACATTTATAAGCATGCCATATGTTTTTTTTCATTAACTGACAAATGCATCCAAGACATTTAAGATACATTTAAGACTTCTGAAATTCGCCTCGGCATGCTGAATGCTCAGCTTCTGGGCACAACCTTGAACGATGGTAACTAATTCTTTTTAGTGCTTTTTAGAGTTGATCACAGTTTCTGGGTTTTCATTTGTCCACCATGTATTTGAGGATTGACCACAGATTCTCAATGGGATTGAGATCTGTGGAGTTTCCTGGCCATGGACACAAAATTTTAATGTTTTGTTCACTTAGCCACTTCTGCCTTGCGTCATGGTGCTGCATCATGCTATAAAAAGCATGCTGTCTGTCTCCAAATTGCTCCTGGATTGTTGGAAGAAGATGCTCTTGGAGGATGTTTTGATAGCATTCCTTATTTATGGCAGTGTTCCCTGGATGAGAAGCAACCCCACACATGAAGGGTCTCAGGATGTTTCACTTTTGACATGGCAAAGGGCTCACACAAGTACTCACCAGCTTTTACCCTAGTCCTCTGCAGTCCAATTCATATACTTCCTGCAGAATACCAGTCTGTTCCTGATGTTTTTCTTGGACAGAAGTGTCTTCTGTGCTGCCCTTTTTGACACCAAGCCATGCTCCAAAACCCTTTGTCTCACTGTGCACAGCTCTGATGGTGACTCCATCTCGTAGCTTTATCCTCTTTAGGAGACGGACCTGAGGCTTGCTTGACTTTCTTGGGTGCCCTGAAGCCTTCTTCACTGCAACTGAGCTACTCTCCTTGAAGTTCTTAATGATATGAATACTGGTTGATCAGGGTGCTATCGTACAAGCAGCAATATTCATGCCTGTGAAGCAATGACAACGGCACATATTTCCTTGGCGGTAACCATCATCAAGAGAAAAAAAAGCGCTCCTAAAAGCACTACTACCCCTTTAAAGCACGACAGATCTCATACTGTGATATCAGCTGTCTTGTCTGTATTTCCATCCAATACATTGCAATTTATCAGATCACTCTTCACAATCTAGAGCTCATACAAAATGGCAACATAAAAACTGATGCAGCAAACTTTGTGAAAAACAAACTCCATGGCTTATGATACGTTAAGCTAATGATGGATTTCGATATCACCACTGTAAAGCAGGGAGTATCTTTATTGCAAAACACAGACATGCAGCAGACATTTTTGGGAAGAACACAAGCGGTGTACTCATAAACCACAATAGAGCGTGCATAAACAGATTTACTTTCATTCTTGAACAGAATTTTAACAAGAAATCCTCTCAAACATTATTCATCACTTGTCAAGTGGGCAATCAGTAAAAAAATCATCTGCTTGCTGGTTAAAAAAACTGTAGTCTGGTATAATTGGATGGACATTATGAGAGATCATCCACCTCTGCTGTTGCTGGAGGTTTCTTTTCAAACTTCCTGTCATTCCAGGATGACTTAAATGCCGCAGCTAGCTCTGGGGACGGAGGATCCTCCTACACTAAAGTGGAATAATGGACTGAAGGTGTTTACTGACAGTACATATGACTATGACCAAGAAGAATCAGCGCATAATGCAGCTAGGTGTGTGGGAGAGGTAATAGGTGGAGGGGAGCCGAGAGCAAGCTTCCAAGGGTAGATCTATAATCATGTTATTATTTTTCCTCTCTCTTAGGAGCATAGTGGGCAGAGCTGACAGCAAGAGTGTCCTGGCTCTAAGTGGGTTGCAGTGAAGGGTGTGTATGTGGAGCTTAGGGCAGCCCCAGTGGGACAAAGAAGACGAGGAGAAGCAAGAAGCTGCCTCGTGACAGATGTGTCATCATTGCTTTGGCCAGTGGCAGGCCACTGCAGCAATCACCAGCCTCTTCAACAGTGAGATCCTTATTATCAACAAAGAAATGCTGAAGAGCATAACATGGGTCAGTAGCTTATGGGTTAGAAGCTTCTAGTGCCACTTATAATGGATATTCTTATTTTAACATTTGTTTGTTTCTGATGATAAATAAATGAGAATTCGTTTCTGAATAATAAATTTGTTGTGTTGCACAGGTTCAGTAAAAAAACAGGCAAACAGTATTCTGAAGCACTTTGGTTACCCATATGCCAATTTCACAGTTTGATTTAGAAAAAAACCTATACCACCTGCATCATGACATATCAGATGTCATCAGACAAATACACTGCTCACAAAAATTAGTCGATTTTTTTATTATGCGATATTTCATTTTTGGGTTTCCCCTAATTTTTGTGAGCAGTACAGTTCGACCAATAAAGATCACTTCAGAGATGTTAATGGCCATGAGGTCACCATCAGGTTTAGCGTCATCAGTCTCCCACAGTCCAAAGACATGTTAGGTTAACTAGTGTCTCTAAATTGTCATTGACTTGTGTATGCAAAACCCCCAGCCGTGTAACTGGAAACAGCTGCACACTGGTCCCAAGCCCGGATAAATGGGGAGGGGTGGAGAAAGCAATGGCAAACTACTCCACTATCCTGTTGAAATACTTGGATACTAAATACTAAATACTTTCCTAAATACTTGGATCACATCAATGAAAGACAGAAATGTGTGGAAAACGATGATCCATCAAGTGATCAAGAGTCGGCCGCGACTGTCCGGTTAATCCAAAAAATCATGGTCTAGAATCATTACCAGTGTCATCATTGTCATCAATGATGGAACAGTGAATTCTGACTTATCATAGCACATAGAAAGCAAAGGAAACTAGAAAATGCAGCTCCCACAGGAACTGTGGATGTGTGTTGCATCGGTGCCATTGGTTCCGGTCTGGCGCGGGTCTGACACCCGGCCGGTTCCGGTTGGGCGTGGGCCCGAGGTACAGTGGGCTTTGGCCAGGTGCGGGTCCGAGTCCTGGTAGGCTTTAATAATTAACAAGGCTGGTGACATCACAGCCGGGTCCGACTCCTGCGATTTTTGTGTTTATAGCTTAAAAATTGAAAGAGCTACAGCAGTTTAAAAAACAGACCCATTCATTGTCTATGGGATTTTGTTTGCCGGAAAATCGGGGGCGCCGAGTGCACGGTTTGAGGCGTCTCTTAGCTATGCACAAGCACACTTCTCCCAAACATCCCGGACGTTTCGACGTTTGTCCCGTGTCGATACGTCGAAAGCTCTAGGAGGAGAGACCGACTGAAAATTTGTGGAATAATAATAGAGAATCATAATAAGAAGAATAAGAAAAAAATCGGATAACAATATATGTGTTGCAAGCAACACACATAAATATCAGGACATCTGATTCTGAAACAAATGTGGATCATGTAGCAAGGCAGTAACCCTAAGTACACAATATGTTCTACTAAATAATCATTAAAGAAGAATAAAGTTAATGTTTTGTAATGCCCTGACCATAATCCAACTGAAACATTGTGAATGGAAATGAAACGAGCAGTTACGTAAGGAAACCTCTACTTACGCAATAGTACAAATTGATCCTCAATAAATAAATCACCACATATTATATTTTTGCCTCATTGGTTTAACTGGGTGTTACTTGTTTGTATTAATTATTGGGAAATTGTGTGATATTTCAGGTCATTATTTATGCAGAAATACAGAACATTATAATGGATTCATAAACTTTCAAGCACAACTGCATGTTACACTTTTAAGTGAAAAGTAGCCTCCTAAAATAACCTGTAATCTGAATACTGCCTAATCGACATGTACCCCAGACTGAATACAATATCTGTTTTGTATTCTGTGTGCTTGTATTTTCTTTACCGGTAAATCCTGGTAATAAGCAGTGACAGCCTCATAAAGCCTAGTACAAATTGTATCTTTACTTTTCAGCTCAGGCGATTCACACTGTCGTCTATAATAAACACTAAGATCCTCTAGAACAGCAAGTCCATACATTTGTGTTTAATTGGCTTTTCAAACATAAGATGCTTGTTCTAAATTCTAAAAGAATGTTAAATATTCTGTAACCAGAATAATCCCATCATATTGGAATCTGTATTTAGAACTGAAATGTGACACATTCCTACAATCTTCATGCTAGTTTGACTTGATTCTTTACCTGAGAAAGTCTGAAGTATGAACACACTGCAACAACACTTTGGGCCTCATTAATGAGCCCACACTCCATGCTTTGAAATAATTACTCTAGTTAATAACACACACACACACACACACATACACACACAAACACACACAGACACCACATCATTAGTTACAACTGTTCAGCTGCTCTATGAATGCAAATATCTAATTTATCAATCAGAAGGTCCTGGGTTCAGTTCCAGGGTGGAGCGGCCTGGGTACTTTCTGTGTGGAGTCTGCATGTCCTCTCCATGTCTGCGTGGGTTTACTCTGGGTACTCCAGTTTCCTTAACTGGTGTCTATAAAGTGCACTTAGTGTGTGACTATGATAAATTGGCGCCCCATCTTGGGTTGTTCCTGCTCTTGCGTCCAGAGTTGCCGGGTGGGCACTGTCTGGCCCGCGACCCCGTGTGGATTAAGTGTAAGATAATTAATGAATGAATGAATGAATGGTAGAAACTCAATGCGTTGAAAAAATGTAGCCTAGTATGATGGGTCTCAACATTCAGATGTCAGAATTTGGTGTAACTCACGTGAATGCATGGATCCATCTTGCAACAGTTAAGGCCGCTGGTTGTATAATGACGTGAGAGAAATTTTCTTGGCACACCTTGGGAATCTTAATACCAAATGAACAAAATTTAAATCCCACAGCCTACCTTAGTATTGTTGCTGATCCTGTTCATGCCTGTATGATCACAGCGTACCATCTTCTATGTGCCATGTCACAAAGCTTAGTTCATTTCAAGCTCGTTTCTTGCTCCAACTCAAATGCCTCCACAGTCACCAGATTTGCATCCAGAACGCACCTTTAGGACATGGTGGAGATTCACATCATGGAGGTGCAGCTGACAAATCTGCATCAATTGCATGTACCGATATCTGTCACACCATCCTACACACCATCACCAGAATGAACAATTCATACAATGCAGAATGGATCCTTGCTTTCATGTTGCTTACGCCAAATTCGAAGCCTACAATGACCCTCCGATTGTCACAGCAGAGAACAAGACTCATCAGACCTGGCAACGGTTTTCCATTGTCTTCTATTGTCCAGTTTTGGTACGCTTATGTGTGTTGTAGCCTTAATTGTCCTTCTTATCCAGCAAATGCACAATGTCAAAAGGTCGTACAGATCATGTCTTTATCACGTCGGTCGGTCCAGAACCACTTTTGCATGTGCGGTGAACTTACAAAATCGTTTCTTTGTCTAAACATTTGTCAAGGACCTGAGTTGGACGTCAGTAGAAATGTTTTATGCCGTCTTATTTATAATTGATTGTCTATCATTTCTATTTTCGACTTTTGAATAATTATATTGCATTATATTGACATTTTTCATATGTGTCTTTGCTCAATGGGTAGTTGAGAAGACTAGCAACTTGTGTGGCCTGCTATAACCCGGCTGTAACCCATCTGCTTCAAGTGACAATGTGCCATGCATTTAGAGATGCTCTTCTGCATACCTTGGTTGTAAGAAATAGTTATTCGAGTCTCCTTTCTCTGAGCTTTTGCTCGTCTGACCATTCTCCTCTGACCTCTGGCATCAATGAGGCTTTCTGGATGCTGTCTAATTATAGAAATATATGTAAAGCCTAGAGATGGCTGCGTGTGAGATCCCAGCAGATCTGCAGTTTTTGAAATCTTCAGACTGTTGCGCAAAAACATCAATGCCATTGTTCAAAGTCACTTAAGACCGCTTACTTGCCCATTCTGATGCTCAGTTTGAACTTCAGCAGGCCATCTTCACCATGCCTACATGCCCGAGTGCATTGATTCTGTGCCATGTGATTGGCTGATTAGGTATTTGTGTTAGCAAACAGTTAAACAGGTGTATCTAATAAAGTGGTTAGTAAGTGTAAATAAATAAATATGTGTGTGCCTGTGCCAGTGTAGGTGGTGCACATGGCATTTACTGTATACATACAGTAACTATAACCTAAGTGTGTGTGTGTGTGCGTGCGTGTGGAGGTGGCACACATGGCATTTACACTTTAATCACCCACAATTGCTGTGCGAGTGAGTCAGCATACAGAGATGAAGCATGTGAGACATACCATGTTCTTCTCACTGTCATTGCTTCACTCTTTTATGGTACATTTCCATTTCTCAGCTCATTAACGCTGCACTCTCTATTTATACCCGAAAGCTTCTGAGTACAGTCAGACCTCGTTATCTGAATGCGCCTTGTTCCGGTATATGGCTGAGGTAATGAATATTGGTGTAATGATAGCCTAACATTCATTATTCATCACAGGGAAATCCTTAATGCCTACGTTTAACGTTTAAAGCACAGGAGACATGCTGATTGATCCTCCTGCCTGCCTATGATCTGCTCATTGGGCAAGACTTCAACTCTCTATGAAACAGGCTAATTATACGTACCACACTTGTGCAATGTTATCTTACTGAGGTTGTTCTAGCATTACAAAGCGAGGTCAAGTAAAAGTGAAGGGTGCAGTAAGAGGTAAGAAGCCAATCCGAATCCTGTATTTTCTCAGTTGGCATGCATTAGTATATACATATACATACACATACATACATATACATTAATAGCACATTAGTGGATCACATGACGGGATAGTTAAATTAAAGTAATCTCTCAACACTATAACAGCAATGGTCTGGGATCCTGTCCTAGGAGCTCTTGCAGTTGGGTCCTGCTGGTTATCCTGGTGGACCACACATGCTTGGATCGACACAACACATGATGGTGTTTTAGCAGGGAATGCAAGCTGGTTTATGCTGGTTCTGCTGCTTACACTGGTTTTTGGAGCTTACAAAGTACAGCTGCTTTCTATTTTTGCTCAAATGTATATATTTATACATAACAGAGGTCAAAAGATGACTTATTGCTGCCGATCGATGAGAGTGCGGTTTTTATGATTTACTGGTTATAATCCACGGTGGTTTCTGGCACATTTCAAATGATATTAAAAGGATTCAATGTGTCTTAAAACTAGCCATGAAAAATCTGGTTTATAGTTTCCGTTCACAGCTAAATTTGCCAGAGAATAATCCTGAGGAAAAGCAAGATCTGGACACCAAGATGTCTTGGCTAATCAAAAACATTTGAGGTTAGAGAAAAATTCACATATTCAATCCCCAAACCATTTTCGCCAACTAAATGTCTGTGTCTATAAATAGGTCATTTCCCATCACCCTAGAAACAGGACACCCCAAACTCACAATAGAGTCTGTGCACCAAAGTCAAACAAATGAAAAAGCAGATCAACAAGAGCCCACTTCTTTACAGTTATATATTATATTATATTTTGGTAACGTTACAATCCGTGATATCCAGAGACCTCTGCACACAGTTTATTACTGTGATAATATGGGATAATTATTTAATATAGGGTTTTATGAACAGATCTTTTTAAGCACTTTCAATAACAAAGTGTGAATTTCATACTTACTTTCCTGGCTCAAACCTGTGTGGTCGTCTTACGAAATAAAAGCATGGATTTAATAGCAAACATAAATCAGCGTAATCCCCATTTTGTGGAGTGCTATAACTTTAACTCTTAGGACTTCACCTTATTTCACATTGAAACCCTTCTAAATATTTACCAAACCATTTCTAAGCCCCGAAGGCATTGTTGTAACCATCACACAATTCCATTTAATAGCAACTTAATCGTGTACATAATAACTTATTGTTGATTATTGTTTATATTAGGTACTGAAGGAGGCCAAAGCATGAACTGGTGTTTTCAGTTGATCAAGTAAATGTTTTTGTCTCAGGACTGTTTGCTGGATGTTCTTGATTACAGACCTGCCTAGTAATAACAATGAAATTAATAAATCTCCTTAATAATGTGTATTTGATATAAAATCTCAGGGTTTTGTCTGGCTGCTTTTTGCCCCCATTAATTTTTTACAAAAACAAAGATAGAACTATAGGATAGAACAAAGATAGAACTATAGGACTATGATTCTTTTATCTGTCAGCATGTGTCACAGGGGATCACTCGTACTAGTTTTCTGTCATTCAGACATTAATTTTTTATTGTTATATAATTTATATACTTATATAATTTTATATATTTATGTGGGGACTACAGTAGCCTAGTGGTCAAGGTACTGGACTCTGGGCCTTATGGTCCAGGGTTCAAATCCCACCTCTGTCAAGCTGCCACAGTTGTATCCCTTAACCAGACAAGGCTCTTAACACACCATTGCTTGGATTGTAAGACCGTATGAGTTGTAAGTCTCTCTGGATAAGGGTGTCTGTTAAATACCATAAATGTAAATGTACATATACACTGCTAACACAAATTAGGGGATATTTCAAAATGAATACGAAGAGGATCCCACAATAACTGCTGGACAGTCTTGTGGGAAAATGCCAAATAATGATAGAGTGAATTGTACCGAATTGCAGAAATTGTTGCAAATTTATTAAATAGGATTTTGCAAAAGACTGTAAAGCTGATTTGAGACAATGCTACATTGTAAAAAGTGCTAAATAAATAAAATTGAATTGAATTGAATTGAAAAGATTTTGCATTACCATAAGTATTCTGACTTTTTGCGTGACACTTGAAATGCTGCTCTGAGAGCCTCTGGTTTCTCTTGATTATCTGTGAGATGTTTCTACACCTTGATTGGAGTTCATATGCGGTAAATTCTGTTGATTGGACATAATTTAGAAAAGAAGACCTTTTTGCTTAAGGTCTCAAAGCTAACAATGCATATCAGAGAAAATAACCAAACCACAAGGAATAAAGACCTACACCAATGTGTATTGTAGCCCTAATTGTCCTTCTTACCCAGCAAATGTACCATTTTTTGCACGTGTGGTGGACGTACAAAATCGTTTCATTGTCTAAAATTCTGTCAAGGACCTGAGCTGGACGTCAGTAGAAATGTTTTATGTCGTCTGAGAGCTGAGAGGACTAGCACCTGCTGCTGTAGCCCATCTGCTTCAAGTGTCAATGTGTCATGCATTCAGAGATGCTCTTCTGCATACCTTGTTTGTAACAAATAATTATTTAAGTTACTGTCTCCTTTCTTCGAGCTTCTGCTTGTCTGACCATTCTCCTTTGACCTCTGGCATCAACCAAACCACAAGGAATAAAGAACTGCCAGTAGAGCCCAGAGACAGGACTGCGTGGAGGCATGGATCTGGAGAAAGCTACAAATATTCTGCTGCACTAAATGTTTCCAAGAGCACATTGGCCTCCATAATTATGGAACGGAATGGAAGAAGTTTCGAACACCAAGGACACTTTCTCGAGGTGTCCGACCCACCAAACTTAGTAATGAGATGCGGGGATTGGGCCTTCGTGAGAAAGGTGACTGAGAACCCAATGGCCACTCTGGCTGAGATCCAGCAGATAGAAAATACTAGAAAACAGATAGAAAACTCCAGAAGGTCAACTACTACATCAGCACTTTTCCAAACTGGCCTTTATGGCAGAGTGGCCAGACAGATGTCCCTTCAAAATAAAAAAAAACACATAAAAGCCAGTCTGGAGGTTTTAGTTAAAAATGTCTTAGCAAAGGGACTGAATACTTAATATGTCCATGTGAAATGTATACTAAAAGGTATATTATAATTAGAAGTCTAGAAATGTATATATAATAAAATTCTGTTTCAGTATGACGTGTTGAGTGCATAGTGATGGAAAGGAGGGAACTTTTTTAGCACAATGTCTACTGTGAAAAAATAATGGTATAAAAATACTTTCTGAGTACATATACAATGCATTCATAGAGGCTGATGACATTAACTGATGATTGCACAGTCTTAATGTTTTATAGATTACAATTATCCACATAATAATAATAATAATAATAATAATAGTAATAATAATCATTATCATCGTCATCATGAGTTTCAGTTTCCTTGAGGAACCACAAGCAGAAGGCAGGAAATTCAAACATCTGGACAGGGCCAGAAAAGCAGATCCAGATATCCAATGTAAAACCAAATTTTTAAACACCAGATATAAGAAGCTAATGAGGTTTAGTGAACCATTTAAAACATATTTCTTCCTCCTGTTTGCTCTGGCACCTGTGATAGCAAAGGAAATTGAATAATGAACATAATAGATGTCATGGCATGTTTTGTACAGATTCCATTGTTTACGTTTTGTCAAATTCCATCCTTTTTCATGCTGCTGTTACACGGTGAAAAATTCACTTTCCAAAACATCTGTGCTTCACACAGTCTCTAAATCGAATTGAACCCAACTCAGACATGAATACTTAAGACATTAAAGGGAAATGTCTCTACTTTTCTGATCTACTGACCCAAAAGCAGCTTTGTGACATTCAGAATGAAAACCTCAACAAGGAGGGGCTGAAAAATATGCAAAAACATACTTTTGTCATTGTGGCCAAACTCGGTATGTACTCCAGCATTGGCACACTCTATAAATTGCTTGCTTGTATGTATGAGTCTGCTTGTTTTTAGTGTTGGGGGATTTGCAACAAAAGTAATAATTCATTATGAAATGGCGTAAGTGGCTTAGCTTTGCACTAATCCCATTTAAGGAAATCCCATAAACATGAAACACTGGTAAACAAATGACTAAAAATACAAACACATTATCAAATTCCAAGTGCCGAGAATGATCCACCACCCAAACAGTACCTGATCTGTGCTGGTCCTGTAGGGGTCCTGACCCTTAGAGAACAGAGTAAAGGGAACAAATAAAGTATGTAGAGAAACAGAAAGACTACAGTCTGTAATTATAGAATTGGTTTGTAGAAGTGGAAGTGATGAAATCTTCTTAAGTTTATAACGTATACATACAGCTGTATACATGAATATCCAAGTTATACCTGTAAAATATATACAGTATTTGTAATGACTTTATTCAGAAGTGTCATTTCATAATGTATTGCCAATGAAAGCTAAATAATTAGCAAATCTTTATCATCACATTACTCATTCTTACTCACATTTTTTGTTTGGGGATTATCCCTCAGTTCTGCAACAAGGGCTCCTACTCAGCTCAAGTGAGGATTATCTGTATTGCACCAGTTTTTGCTTTTATCATTCACTCAGTGCTGTAACAGTATTTCTGACACGGGTGCTGAGAGTCAGTGCAAATTTTTCTTTTTCTACCCAGGTCCAGTTTGTACATAATAGCCCAGTCTGAGACGGTTTACTACAGTTAATGCACTTTATTCACACTCACACACTTTTATCCAGTGTGTTTATAGTGAGTTTAAATTTGTGTGTAGAGTTGAAAAAATGGCTCAGTTAACATGTATGTCAGTACATTTATTTATATATTACTTTTAACAATAGACTTGCATAAATCAGCTGTTTTAAAAGTAGAGCTCAAAACACATATGAGCATTAAGGGGTCAGAGTTGCATGGAAAAGTCAGTAAATGTAGTGTTAGTACTCGAGACCATATACAAGAGGTTCTGGTCCGGCCTTGGTCTCAGGGTAAGCTGGACTCGGAGACTGCTGTTCAAATCAGCTGAGTCCAATGTGTCTAAGGTAACATTAATTATGAACTAAACTGATCTTGTAATAAAGTAAAAGCTGCATTGAAGTTAGGTTGGCTAACAGGGAAAACCAAGTTACTGTTCTTCTTATTCAGTATCCGATCAATGAGAGTGTTTGACTTCAATTCGTCAGTCTTTGTTTGAGGGCAGATAAATATATATTTTTGGCTATATTAAGGGGTCTCATGGTGGCTCGGTGGGTAGCACTGCTGCCTCACAGCATGAACGTCCCACTGGGAACTTTCTGTGTGGAGTCTGAATGTCCTCCA
>JAUZST010088511.1:0-19725 GCA_034779995.1 Parotocinclus haroldoi
TATATACACACATATACACACACATTCGATTTTGGATTTCAATCCTAATGTTTTAATGCCCTTCCTGTAGATTGTTTCATTCTCACAAGTTTTGTTTTTTCCACTGTACTGCACCTATTACTAAATTTAACATTAAACACCCAGATTAACAGGAAAATCCCTTGTCACAAGTGATATACATGATCAATATTATTTAATATTAATTTATTTTACAGTCTTACTTTATTATTGAATTACCTTAAGAATACGATCCTTGATCAAGGGACCCCACAGTGGCGCAATTTTCTTTAGCCAAGAGTTAAAGTCAGAACATTCTGACAGGATGATCAGAAGTTTAATAAGAGTGAGTCACCAAATATGTTTTTTCTCTCCGATCAGCCTCAGTCTGTGCCACGACTGCTATCATGGAAATGACACGCTGGGCCTGATGAGGTTTGTAAAGTAGAAAGAGATGGATGAACAGAGCTCATCCTATAAATAAATATTTGTCTTGTCAGATTTAATTCGCTTATCCTTTCCCTCCCTGAGAAGCCTAGGCTTTAAATTTTTTCCCCATTCAACCATGCACAGGTGACGGAAAAGTACGTAAGCTTAAAAGCAAGGGAATTTCAACTCAGCCTTTGGGAGAATGCTGAAACCATGCAGTGAAGTGCAGTGAAGTGCAATAAAGTGCAGCGATGTGTAATGGCATTGCTCGTGTTGCACTGCTTTATTTGCTCCGCGATTAACACCAGTGTTACTGACTATAGCTCAGAAGCTATTTGTTATCGATGCTATGAGAACAAACTCGTGTAGAACAGGACCAGGGTGGAAGTGTTTGGCTTATTAAAAGTTTATGGTTAGAACAAAAGGTCAAACAGTGTTAAACATTGTATACAACTTTGTATATAAACATTTTAATAGAAATTCAGCATTTATGGTATATTTTTATGTGTATATATACAGGGAGGAACATAAGTAATCGGTACACTGATGATTTTGCAAGTCTTCCCACCTAAAAATTACAGACCTCTCCTACTCAGGTTTCAGGGCTGTCGCTGAGTGACACTGAGTATCAGCTCCCTCCAAAGATTTTAGATTGGGTTAAGATCTGGAGACTGGCTAGGCCACTCCAGGACCCTAAAATGCTTGTTATGGAGTCTGCTTAGTTGCCCTGGCTGGGTGACTCGGGTAATTGTCATGCTGGAAGACCCAACAACGACTCATCTTCAGTGCTGAATCAGTGCATCTTACTGAGGGAAGGAGATTGTCGGTCAAAATCTCATGATAGATGACCCCATCCATACTCCCTTTAGTACAGTGCAGTTGTCCTGTCCCCTTGCAGAAAAGCTCCCCCAAAGCATGATGTTTTCACTGAATCATCATCCCACCTTTCCTCATCTGTCTAAATAATTCCAAAGCTGATTTGATTACTGCACAACAAAAGTTGCTTCCTTAGTTCACTGACTTGTATTGCTATGAAAGCAGCTCATCCTGATACGTTTTCAACACATAACTGTCATGTAAAAGTCCTCGTTTCTTTTTCCATTTAATGCCAATATTATACTCCTTTGTGAAAAAATGGCCCAAACCTAAAACTGCAAAATACTGAGCTTTTAATGGACCTGAAAATATTTAGTAAGAAAATACATTCCTGTGCCACCATTTGTGCTGCTAAGCTGTTGAGTTCAAAGCTGGAAACAGGAACATCTATTTATACAGTAAGTGCTTCATGTACACAATTAAGAAAAGGAAATCAAGAAAAGTTTTGGATGGATGTTCAGTTGGTATTTAGTTGACATTCTGCCACAATAGGCCGGGTTCATGTTTTGTCCTTGTTAGACTCTAAACCTGGTTAACTCTGGTTAGATTGAAACCCTTTTTGTTTAAACAAAGTTTCAGTCAAAATTTACTTTTTTTTTAAATCGCACTATTCACTAATGAGGAATGCAGTCAGAGTCAACAGAAGTGCTGCTAGTGACACTATGTCCTGAGCAATGGCTCAAACACAGAAGAGTTCAGTATTACATTTCAATAAGTAAAAAAATATCAATATGTTGCAAAGAATGTAAAAGACGTATTGTTTTTGTTTGATAAAATACATCTAGAAATGTATTTTGGTTTCTGCAAATGTCTTTTTATTACATTATTTATATTATTACACCCATGTTCAATATTTATCAATAATAATAATCCTCTACTTTAATAAAAAAAATAATAATAATTACGATGGGAGTGTTGCATTGTTGATGAGGGAAAACCCAGATATTCACAAGGTTTTTAATGGATGACAGGCTCTTTCTTCATGCAAAATAGATTTTGAGTTTAAAATTCAATTAGCTGCTTTATTTTAGGAAGGCAGGCAATTTTTGACCCTTAGGACAAGGGGAGTACACAGAATATTAAAACTGTATTATGGTTAATACAGCATTATGATGCTACATCACAATTAAAAACAAAAACGCGTACAATTTTGCATTTAAAAGATTAAGCTAATTAAGATCTATATCTGAAATGGCTTCCTTTTGATTATATACTCACAGAGTATAGATAATGGCAATATATACCGTTTTAGATTTACATCCATTAAGCAGCTTTCAACTAATACATCCTTACAAGGAACAATTCCTGCAATAGAAGGTTAACGACCTTGAACAAGGACACACAGTGGCAGCTTGGCAGTGCTGAGAATGGAGCCCTTAAATTTCAGATCAAGGGTCCAGTATCTTAACAGCTGCACCACCACCATCTGGCAGAAATATGTAAACAACATTCCAATTAGTGATCAGTGTTATTTTAACACTGTTAAACACTCACTGTTTATATGATGTTCACATCATATAAAACTAACAGGCAAGGAATCTCCACAGACAGTCAGTGGCAGTAGAGTAAGTTAAGTAAGTACTAAACTTCTCAGCAACCCTTAATATGACACTCAGATCACCACATCAAGTCAAATGATCAGCTTTCTGACCTGATAACTTCCATAAAGAAATGAGTTGCCAGATTTCATGAAAATTTTGGCTTGCTTGCAGAGAGACCTAAAAAAGCCATTGTACCAAAAGGTTCATACCAGTTCTTATGTTTTAGGATGCCATCACTGTGTTTGCACTAACGTGGTGAAGAATGCCACCATGTTCAAATTATGCCATATGTATAAATGGTTTTATAATGTTATATACTGTTGCTGCAATGTTGTTCATGGCATACATATGACCTAGCGGCCTATCTGGAAGTGTCTGCTGAATGCTATAGCACATTGAAGTCCTCTTGTCAAATAATTAAGCATAATTAGTGTAAGACAGGATGCAGTGAGACATGAAGTGCCTACTAAAAATGTTCAACTTCTCTCTTTGTAGCTCATATATCAGAGAAAGATATCACAATTACTGTCCCTTAGATAATTATTGGCACCCCCTGTAGACATTAGTAAAAAATATATCACAAATCCTTATTTTGGCAAATTAGCTGAATCTCACACTGGGGAAAAAACATAAAAATCAAGGCTTTAACGAAAGAAAATTGCAAACCTACTGTTTGACCACTCCAAAGGTGCTCTTTTGGACTGAGATCTGATGGCTGGAGGCCATCTCAGTACAGTGTACTCATTGCCATGTTAAAAAAAAAACACTGACATGATTTCAACTTGTGGCCCCGTGTTATTCTGATGAACGTAGCCATCAGAAGATAGTTCAGGTAGTAGGCAATGGTGCTTAAATGATGCTCAGTAGGTATCAGGGTGCCCAAAGTGTACCATAAAATATCCCTCACCCATTACACAACCACATGCTTTCATGTTGATTATGCCAAAAGTTAGACCCTACCATCCAAAAGTCACAACAGAAATAGAGAAAAAGATCACACCAGGAAACATTTTTCCAATCTTCTGCTCCGGTGCGAATTGTAGCTTCAATTGCATGTTGTGGCACCCACTGATGTCTTCTGCTGCAATAGTCCATATGATTCAAGGTATCAACATGTTGTGCATGTAGGTTCTTAATCGTCCAGGTCACGGTAGAATTAAGTGCTTGAGTTGAAGGAAACTGGATTGCATGGATCTTAAAGGCATTTTCATTTGGAAAACTGTTGGTTTCTGGATATTTCAGGCCTTTACCAGTAATTCGCAAAAATCACTGTGCACAAAACTCCCAGTAGATCAGCAGTTTCTGAAGACAAGCCCGTCTAGCATCACCTAACATTGCCATGTCAAAAGTCACTTAAATCACTTCTCATCTCCACAATGATGCCCAGTTTGAACAGTAACAGATCTAATTGGCTGATTGAAGTCTACATGCCAAAATAAACAGCCATGTGATCTTATCTATACTGCTCAAAAAATAGGGAATACTTAAAAAAGAAATATCCCCTAGTTTTTGTAAGTGTAGATCTGCTTCCTATAGTTAACTTTTTTCTACCCAGTGCCAATCAGAGTATGATGGTTCCCCAATTGCACATTTAGTGTCAACAATTATGGTGTGTGGTTTTGTATTTTTGCCTTCACATAATCTAAATCACCAAAACAATTCACGCATTTTAATTTTATTTATTTTTACCAAGGGGGTCAATAATTGTGGAGGAGACTATATTAATCAACATCACAAGTGGCCATCTGGAACAGTAAGGGAAGCAGTAAAACACGCAGCCAGAGGTTAAAAGTCTCCTAACTCATCAAAAGGACAGGTTACATCTGGTCACAGTTCAGTGACTCTGTCCCTCATAGTCCAATGCTGGTTCCTTCCTCATTTTTAGCTCAGATTTGACAGGAGTTTCATCAAAGCCCAGCATGGGAGAGAAGGCAGCAGCTCAAAGCTCCCTCCTCCTAACCCAGTTCAATACATAATATAAAAAATACCATGTGGCAGAGCTTAACAACAGGACATGATTTAGTGTACCAACTCCTGATTCATTTCAACAACTTCTCACATCGTCACAAGAAAATTGTTCTGTTTATGTCCTGACAATAAACTGTACTGGCTATAGAATATATGATGGCAGGCTCATAGCAGCAGGTCTTAGTGACTGGATTTGTTATTCAATCATAAAGACATTTTACCACTTTTCCAAAAGACTTCAGTTCTATTGACTAGTGAGAATATCACAGTTATTTCAACTTGGTTTGATTCACACCTGTGACAATGTGAAAATGACAAGACACTGAGGTGATGAGGTCTGGGGTGGCTTTTAAACCGCTGGGGTAAACATGTCAAGCTGCAATAAATGCATAAATATGCTTAATGCAGATTGATACACCATGTTCTTAAGGCACATTTTAGTTTATAGATTATTTATCACTTTTATTTATATAGTTCTATTGTACTAAAATTAAGAACCAGATTTATGAATCCAGAATCTTTTAAATGACTGATGCGGACCCATGCAGATTTAAAGAGCAGAAAGGTAATAACTGTACAGATTGTTTATATAATATTTATGGTTCCTACATTCATGCTTGTTCTTGGTTAGGGTCGATGAAAAGCCAGTGCCTAGCTGGAAACATAGGACGCATGGCAGGAACAACCCTAGAAAAGGTTGCCAAGACACCACAGGGTACATACACTCACCCACTCATACAGAGTCACACACTAAGGACACTTTGGAAGTGCCAATTAACCTAAAAGACATGTCTTTGGAATGTAAAACTGGTGTATCCAGAGAAATCCCAGAGAGAACATACAAACCACACAAAGGTGAAGCCCAGTACCAGGATCTAACTGTGACGTGGGAGCTGTGAAGCAGCAGCGCTAACCACTACACCAACGTACTGCCCAAATCGTTCCCACAGTGTGATGCAAATGTAAATCAGGGAAGTTTCCAGTAACAGCGCATTTTCATTCAGTTCCTCAAAGTACAAAAACATCAAAACATCAAAACTCACCCGCAGATGCACAGATATATTTATTAATCTTTCTAATGCTTTGTTTGACATTCTATTCACAATGTGTATACTGTGCTCAAGAGTGGCCCTTGCCCTTTATGTGTAAACATACAACCAAGTCCTCAGTAGAACTAAAAAAGCCCCATTGACCTAACAAGTAAAATAGCCCCAACTTCTGAACTTCCTGAACTCCCACTGTCACATGAAATATTTGACCCCCAACCCCCCGTAACACTCTTTCCAAACCACAAATTCGCTATAAAGCGCATTTTTAAGAAACAAAACATCTGAAGTACAAAATGTTCTGAATGCCTTGTTACTTCCAAATACACCCTCTACATTTAATTCTGTAATAACTATGAACTAATGGGTTGTTTGCTTCACATTGTACTGCTTAGTGCTAGAAAAACACCTGCGAGAAACAAGACAGCACGCATGTACACACAGTGGGACATGTAATGAGTGAGACCTTGCTCATTAGAGAATATCAACCTACAGGTAACAGATAAGACCTGTAACATTTTTACTGTAGAAGCAGTCTGCACAAGTAACTGAGCTGATATCAGCATTAACATTCAAGTACTGAGGACTTGCAGTCGATCCATACAGCTCTGCAAAGTAATATTGTCTGTAGTGACCTACATCAAATGCATGCATGTATTTATTGACAGCAGAGAATAATTTATGACTCTTTCTGTCACTTACTGAAGACACTCCAGAGAGTGGTCATGTCTGCTTAACAGGTCATGAGAGGGAAATTCCCAGCCACCCACGACATTTACCACAACCATAGCATCACAAAAGAGGGCCATTAAAGACTGCTACCATGCAGACGGATAAAACCTGCCACCACCTAGCAAGCAGTACAGGAGAATTAAAAGACAGATCTGCAGGCTTAATAAATCTTTTCTAATCTTTTATATTCCTAACCATATGTGACATGCAATAACCCTATAAGTATTAAACTACAGTATTACAGTATGTAGAACAATACTACAATATGCAACACACTATATCAGTGGTCTTTACTGTGTTTATCGTCTTAGGTTCAGCAGGTGTAATGGTATGGGTAATTATTGATACGTCTGATGTAATACATTTATGTTTTTGCATGACTGCATGTCACAATTTTAATGCTTGGTGTAATTGTCGGTTAGTCTGAAAAAAAAAAAACAACAACAACAACAATGAAACAGTATTTAACGGTCTGAACTGTTGCTCTGAACAAAGTAAACTGTCCTTCGTAATTACTAGCAGTGGTTACCAAATCTCTCCCTTCTTTAGCCACTGAAAATCTCCTTCACAGCATAATGCTTTCACCACCATGCTTAACTGTAGGGTTGCTACTGGGAAGGTGATGAACAGTGCCTGGTTTTCTCTAGACATGATACTTAGAATAGAAGCCAAAACAGTCTAATCAGATCACAGAATATTGTTTCTCACAGTCCTTTAGCTGCCTTTTTTTCTCACTACTCCAAGTAGGCAGTCATATAAGTTTTCTGTTTTTCATACATTTTCAAAAATGTTTAAAATTCTGTTTTCACTTCATCATGGGGCATTAAATGTGGATAGCTTTTTTATTTTAGCACAAGGCCTCAACACAAACTTGGTTTGTGAAAAAGGATGAAGACTTTCCGTATTGTGCACTGTGACCACACAGACAGCATGCTGGAAATTCTCCTCAGAGATTTATGCTCTACATTGGCATGATAGCATAGCACAGTTGCTGCAGATTTGTTGAATACACATCCATGATGCAAATCTCCCATTGTACTGCATCCCAAAGGTGCTCTATTGGATTTAGATCTGGTGACTGTGGAGTCCATTTGAAAACAATTCATTGTCAAATTCAGGAAACCACTTTAAGACGATTTGACGCATTGTCCGGTCAGATGCTTTTCTGCATACCACAGATCACAGTGAGTAAATATTTGAGTTACTGTTCCCTTTCTATCAGACCGAACCAGACTGGCTATTCACTTCTAATCTCTGGCATCAACGAGGCATTTTTGCCCAGAAAATTGCCACTTGCCAGACATTTTTTTTTCTTTTTTGGACCATTCTCTGTAAACCCTGTGTGTGTGTGTGTGTGTGTGTGTGTGTGTGTGTGTGTGTGTGTGTGCACATACCTAAATGCATTGGATATTTGTTAATATTTGCATTAACAACAGTTAAACAGCAGGGGCCAATGAGTGTGTGTGCACCTCAATGAGCTTTGCTTGGTTAATTCAAAGAATAATATATTAGTCAAGAACCTGCTGTCACAGAAAAGCCCTCTTACTAGCCTTTTTAAATTAGTTAAGTATCCCAGCCATAGATAATGCAACAAAAACACGCAAACACACACAGAAAGACATTTAGTCTTTAGCTGCCAAAACACAGACAGCAAATTAGCCCTTAAATGTCCCTGCAATGCCAGAACAGCTTTCATAGGCATGCACTGTTTAGCTAAAACATGAACCTGCTGCTGGCAGGGTGATTTATGAACAGCAATATGTGTTTTAATCACTTTGCTGTAACCCACTATGTACTTGAGTAACACACCTCTCACTTGGGGGCTAAATAGATATGACAGAGCATGTGGGTGTGTGCGCATCCATTTTAGTCAACATAACTAAAAAACTGTTTACTAGGGATAACTTGGGCTAGGAAAATATGGCCCAAATCAGTCACTTCATACAGTCAGTTACATTGGTACTGGTCATTCTAGTCTAGTTAGGTAAAACATGGTGAATACATGTCTTTGTACTTTGTACCAGCCAGTTTGCACATAGGGTTTAGCAGGGTCCTAGATTTTTTTAAAAATTAAGTCTCATCTTCATCTCACACCACATTTCTATAATTTTTGGTCATTAGTATAGAAGGCCATGTCAAAAGCTTCATTATGTGGTGACAGGGTATGCAACATGTATGGTCTATGATATTTGTTGCATGAGTAAACAAACCTGTCAGAACAAAATACAGACATCTCCAGTCTTCCAGTCTATGTCGCTAAATTTAATTGCTAGGCGTGGCTCATTCTCACTCTCATGGAGAATTTTAAACTAAGGATGATCAACAGGTGGCATTATGACCTAATGGACCATAGGGATTTGTTTGTTTTCTGGATAAGCACCATTTTATTCAAGCCAAGACCATTTTGAGTAGCACCAGAAAACAATCTGTGGGTAACACCTGGTCAGCATTCTTTCCTGGTTTACAATTTATTGGATCAGAGGTCTGAGATGTTTAACAATTGCTTGTTTAACTTGTGAACATTAAATATTTGGTTGCTTTTAAATTTTGAAATGATTTACCTAAAAAACAGATTATAATAACTATTTATGTTTTTTCCCCTTGTCCATTTTGCTAAGCCAAGTTGGAATTGACCCATGTAATATTTTATAAAATTGCATGGGATCTTGGGTATCATTTTTGGCCAAAGTGTGCACTGAAATGGATATGCAGGGGGGCAGCACTAACTAAAAATAGCAAGCGTATGTGAACACTCCTGTGGAGAACAATTTTTTAAATGAGGTACCCGACAGGTTTGTGCCTAGGTAGTGATGCTAAACCAGGGGTGGAGTGGGGTGAAGGCTACAAGGATGAATATTGGCACAGGTCCTAAAATAAATGACAAACTGTTTGAAGGAAGGGTTTGGTGAAATGTATTAATGCAGTCAGCATGGCCTTTTTTTGAGAAAGAACAGAGCAAGCTTCCAGACTAAAACAGACCGAGTGTGAGTGTATCTGTGCAGATACAGCACTGATGAGTGACATTAAACAGCTTTGGTTTTCTTGACTTGTAGCAGGTGCAGGGTCCCAGCAAGGTCTGTGACATATATCATACACTTCAGTTCTCTCTCAGGGAAAAAAAAAAGATGAGTCACCTGACGTGAGAACTGAGATGCCAGATGATCGCAGTGGGATGGTGCTGCTCCAGTGCACCTGCATGTGAAGAGCTGTCACATCTCTAGTCTGTGAAAATCTCCTTACATCCACAGCACGTGTCCTCATTAAATTCCTACGCATAAACATTTAAAAAATATCCTCCAACAAAACAACACACACCCACAATGATTTCTTGCACAGCCAACAATCTACCAACTCCAAGCAACAACTAAACCACACAATCTACTCATTGCACATCAGTATTTATAATGTGCACCTGCTGATAGCTCATATTTCATTTCATTGTTTTTCAGACATGCAGAGCTTCCACTTTTCTTACTTCTCCATCTCCCTCTCTCTTCCTCTTCTTTCTTTCTCTCTCTCTCTCTCTCACACACACACACACACACACACACACACAGGCCAGGAGACCAGTGATATTGCCTGTGAGGAAGAGCCTCGTCCCCTGATATCAGGGTAAGTCTGCTAAGAGCAAGTCTCATTATTTCCCTTTTAAAAAAATTGAATTAGCGAGACACAATGACAATGAGAAAGTCAAAGGCAGCTAAGGGGGGAAAAAAAACAAAATGAAACTGTGCTGGAGGATGAGACGGATGAAAAGGATGAGGCAAAAATCTTTAAAAACAAGAAGCTGAAGAAGAGACGTTGAGCAGATGTTTGCCAAAAGGTCTGCCTCAGAAGAAAAACTAAAATGCTTTGCATAAGCACATCCCAGAAAATGGGCTAACTAGGACGAAATTGGGAAGGGGACATGCAGAGGAAGATTAATCACTTTGTCTTCTTTTAAAAAGATGGGTCTCAAAAATCCATGTAATACATCATACATGTTCCTCTTGTCTCCTCAGGTGGCAGGAGCAGCAGACATAAAATTGTACGACATGAAGAAACGACTCCTCCATCCAAACACGATGTCACGAATCATGGTGGCAGCAGCTACTGACAGATGTTTCCACTAATGCTGCTAGTTAATCCCTTACCTTCCACCAAAATGAGCTTTTTACTGCTCTTTTGTCTGCCTTCTATCATGTAGATATATCTGGTAGACATTTACTCTCTTTTTCTATTGTGAAAATGGAGCTCATGAAGAATATGCTAGATTGAAATCCGACTGGTCACGGTGACGTGGCCCCACGATGACCCCTTTGAAGTCATTTTGAGGCCACTGCCAATGCACATTAGGACAGAGCTAATGCCAAAGCGAGTTTAACTGATTTTGCAAAACTGCAACAAGACTTATCCTGACCTGGCAGGGAGCTGGCACAAAAGAACACTGCTGATGAGTACCAGCCAGGCACAGTAAGTTCTGAAGGTCACACACTAGCACCAAGAATCAGCTGGGATGAAGGAAAAGAAAAGACAGGAAAGGCATGTGTTTGGTTTGGCTCCATGTGTTCCTTTTGGTGTTTGAAATAGGTAACCAAGTGAATAATATAACTAAGTTCAGAGGTTACGATGTTTACAAATCCCAGCATGATGTTTCACACCCCGGTGTCGCACTCATGTTGTCACTTCCACAGCTGATTTAAGTAAAGTCCACGACAAAGGTAATATGGACAGTGCGGGGCTTACAGCTGCATTAATATTACTAATAAATGGCTTAAATGATGGCTAACGAACTGTGCAGAACATCATATGGTGAGTGCAACAGATAAGCAGACAATAAAAATGGTTGTGACGATGATGCATGTTGTACCGTGGTTAAAGTACTGGACTAAAAGCCTGAAGGGTTAAAAAGTTTAAATCTCACCTCTGTCAAGCTACCACTGTTGGGTCACTGTCTAAGGGCCTTCATCCATAACTGTTTGGATTGTCAGACTACATTACAACCTCAAATCAGAAAACGTTTAGACGGCAGGGAAAACGCAAATTAAAGAAATGAGGTACTTACATTTTACTATGACTTTTATTTAATTGCAAACAGGATGAACCCAAGATATTTCATGCTATTTCTGGTAAGCTGAATTTCATTTGTAAATAAACATCCATTCCTGCATTTCAGGACTGCAACATTAAAAAACAAAAAAAAATAAATGTTGGGACGATTGCAATTTATGGTTAAAATGAGCAATTAATTTTTAAAAAACTAAATTTATGATGTGATGTCAGACTGCTGAATTATGATAATGAGCAATTTGGATTTGCATCATGAAAGGTATCCGACCGATATTGTCAATTACATGATGTTTCCACATCTTGATTTCTGTTAAGAATATCAAATGTGAACATTAAGCAATCCAGGATTAAAACGCAACAATAACATTTTGGACTGGACCAAGAAAACAAAACAAAATGCACCCTGATTCAACAAAACAAATTGTGTTTGCATCAAATGTCATTCCATTACATCTTTCATCGAATGTCCTTACCTGAACTCACATGATTCTTTGCATGCATTAGCCTGATTTACATACAAGAAGGACTTCTCATCAGAACCTTTTCTATTCCACAGAGTATTGTGATCCTGGCAAACAGTGACTCAGTCAGAGGGGAAATATGGATGAATGAACAGGAAGTGAATCATGAATCCCAATAACTATCTATTTAAAATCTCCTAATCTTAGAAAGAAAGCTGGGTATCAGTCAACATCAGTTTCATGTGCTGTAAACAGCACTACTAAAGCAGCATTAGCATTTTCGCAACGTCCCGCATTGAAACCACTTCCAGGAACTATAAGTATAATGTGATTGCAGGAATATATGGTGCTTTAAGCTGTAAATAATATTTCTGCTTCCCATAACACATAGCAATTCATACTGCCTCTGCTCTTAAAGTACCCCTAAACCATTGTATCTCATTGTCTTGACAGTAGCTGCAGAGCCATTTGTTAAACTGCACTGTAAGCTAATTAAACTTAAGTTGTTAAGTGTGCGTCTGTGCTTGCCAACGTCCTTAAACCATGATCCAAGCATAAGGGAGCATACTTGCATTTAAACAACTATGATGCGGCAGAGCAGAAAGAGCAGAGCATTTGTTTGATGGTCTGGCTGGGGGTACTCAGAGGTGCGAGGGCAATGGTGCAATTCTAACCTTGACAAAAGACGGTGAAAAGTGAAAGCTTCACACCCTGAGACAATGACTGGTCACACAAACAAAGCAATCCAAAAAGGTGGACCCAGCAGTCTTTAGAGCCTCAACAACAGAACAAAACTATAATCTTAATTCTCATCTTAGTTCATAATGTCTCAATCAATTTATCATCCAAAAGGTTAAATTCGAAGGTTATGTTAACCTGTCTTAATCATAAATTATATAACATGTACTATATACAGCAGGATAATGCATTCAAATTACAGCTGAGAACAGTTTAACCATCCAATCAACATCTGTTCACTTTAAAGTCAGAGATCTTAACAATTAAAAATAGGAAAGAAGAAGCTGTGTTTTAACTCTAGATGCTTTGGTTGTAAGAGAGTCAATTAATGCTTCGGGACCACAGTCAGAAGAGGGAGTTTTGGATGTGTGACATTTATGTTCGTGTGTAACTGCCTTACCAATCATGTGCTTGCTGATTAGCTCATGTTTTGACTAGAGACCAATGTGATTAAAGATGAAGTTTGTGTAAATTATTTGTTTGTGTAGACGGCCTTTATTTGTAACCAGCTATACATGGCATTCAGAAGTATACGTCCGTCATCCCAGACCCAACCCCACCCCCACCCTTCACTCACTGAGTCCCATCTGACTGATCATCCAAGCTCTTCTATGCATTTAATTCACGTTTGGCTTCAAAAGTATTAATTGTTTCAATCGCTTGCACACAGTTTCCATTTGAAAATGCCCTTTATATTTACATTACAGTAGCATAAAAAGACAGTGTGACTATGGTGATGCCCAGTCAACTTTCATTTCAGTCAATTGCCTGTCTCAAGATCTTAATCAACTCGGTGTAAAATATGTGAGCCATGTCTAGTAACAATGGCTAATAGCCTAACATACTCAAAATGACTGAATTTGACTTGGAGACTACAATCATCAGCACATCAATAAGAGTAAAGATCTCCATGCACACAGCAGACATTTACAGTCAGAATCTCAACATCACTTGCCAACTCAAAAATACTCAGAAGTATATCCATTTTTCCCTAGGACATCGAAGCCTAATCTCTCATAACGTGGGAACTGTGATGTTGCTCAGCCTAATCAAATTGTTTAAAAAAATCAGATCACTCATATGTTTCTGAATTACAGACATACACTGCATACATAATATCAGCAAAGATATACGGCCCTGTATATAAGCTCACCTAGCCCTGTTAACAGCAGATGTAATTTCAACATCTGACAACACGTTCAACTTTGCAACAGCTAAGAAATGAACCAGATGTAATGCCCTCAACTACAAACATATGTACAACTTAAGCACAGAACACGGTTCAGTGCTTTTGCTCATATAAGTATTATGTTTAACAGCAGTTACCGTTGCAAGCATTTAATAGTGGATACGCTTTGATGGGTGCATTTGAGTAATGTCTGTGAAGGCGCCAGTGACATATATAAAAAAAAAAAACATTAAAGACAAAAAATAAATGGCCCAAATTTGTTTTTAAGCTGTTCTCACCACTTATTATAATTATTTTTCCCCTAAAACAGGTGTATGTTTGAACAGTTCACATAGCCCCCAAAATATGTTTGACTGGGCCACTGCTGTGTGAACCCATCAGTTTCTTGTGTATTACCCTCATAAAACAACACAGAATCAGCACTGGCAGTAACGTTACAGTCAAATAACAATGATAAATACACCTGTTTGTTATATGCATCGATAAAATATAAAGTTCTTTGGTGAAAGGTTATATTTTACACTTTGTGTATCAATCCAAGCTGCCATTGACTTAAATTCCAGTATTTTACAGCTTTCATAACAGAAACTGAAATTACATTTTTACATTTACAACAAGTATGTCAGTAATGATTTGGCATATGGTTGAGGCATATACTGACATGTAAATAACTGGAACACACTGGAACACTGTAAACATTTAAAACTTTAGCTCCTTCCCCAGCAACTTCAGCTTTGTGATGCTGGTGGATTTCCTCACATGAACTGTGAGGTTTTCGTCTCAGGTTCTATCACAAGACATGCAGTATACTGGATTGAGAACAGGACTGTGGCATTCCACAACTTCACCTCTTATTCTTGAATCATTCTTTGGTAGAATAAATTATGTGATCATTGTTTTGCTACCTGACCTACTTTCTCTTTGCGATGCAGTTCACAGACAGATGTCCTGACATTTTCCTAGAATTTACTGGTATAATGCAGAATAATTAATTGTTCCATTAAAACCAAGAAGCAGCCCTGGCCCAGAAGCAGCAAATCAAACCATGATACTATCACCACCACATTTCACAGATGAGATAAGGTTCTTATGCTGGGATGCAATGTTCTCCTTTCTCCAAACACTTCTTTCTTAAAATCAAAAGTTCTATTATGTTCTGACTTCAGCAGACAAAATAGTAATGCTGGAGCATAGTCGATTTATAAACATGTATGCTACTGTTGTTTTGTGCTCTTCTCATGGAGGACTCATGGAGGATTCTTAAAAGTTACTTTGGGTTCTTTTGTGACCTTGCACGTGATTATAGGCACTTGCTCTTTGCGTCATCTCTGCTGGTCTCCCAATCCAGGGAAGGATAACAACAGAATTTCCTCTACTTGAACACAATTGGTCTTATTTTGAACTGGTGGAATGCAAACCTTTCATCATTTTTCCAGCCTGATGAGCATCGACAACAACTCTTCTCTGAAGCGGGTCCATAGAAATCTCCTTTGTTTTTGCTATGATGGATAACTGTTCTTTAAATTAAAATGGTGGGCAATCACTCACACCTGATTGTCATACCGTGAATCGTTTCACCTGTTAATCCTAGAGGTTCACATACACATTTTTCACTCATTTATATTAAACACTGGATAATTTTCCTCAATGAATAAATGGCCAAGTATATTTTTATGGATTAATGTTCTTCAGTTTTTATTTAATTATGTACTTTTGGGTATATATGAAATATGAAATATGGATAGTGTGGTCATGATTTGCAGTTGTCTTTTCTCTGTTGTGCATTTGTACCCACGTACTTGTACCCTGTATTTTCATGAAATGCACCAGTTTTCATGAACATATTTCTTCAATAAAATATACTGCATTTAAAATGAAATTTTTTGTTGTGCAGTAAGTATTTAAGGGCCTGCCTTCTTTTTGCCCTTCATCAATTCATGTGGCTGCTGCTTCTATTTGCTATAGACACCAAGTCTGATTCATAACAACAGACCCCGCTAGACTAACACTCACACTGCTTTGTCTGCCTTATTTAATTGACTCAAGCAGTGGTCTGATAAGAGTGTCAAGTGTTACTGCTCCTCTCAGCAGAAACCTTTCAGCCTAGAAAGACCAACACACTCATATCCCATCTAATCCTACAGCCAACTACCACTTCAATCAACCAGTACATACACTTATTGTTAAGTGCCACAGAGTGCTCTGTTTTCCTTTGAAACTCTTATAAAAGTATAACTCCAAATCAGGAAAAAGACCCAGGATGAAAATAAATAATAGTAATAGTAGTAATAGTTATACTAAATAATAAAGAAGTAAATAAAACACTTTTTTGAGGAAAATTGTTTTGAAACATTTGTAGATAAAAGTTCCTCTATCTTTTGCTTCTCAAAGATACAACCTTCTGTGGATGATGCTTTTGTACCAAATCATAATTATACTTCTCACAAAATTAGGGGATATTTCAAAATGAAATATGAGAATGATGAGATTAAGAGATGATGAAATTAAAAAAGAAGCATTTGGTTATAATTTATTAAACAATATAATCAGAAAAGCAAATTAAATATCAAAAAGTTGTTTGATTATGCCAATGAGATGTAAACTCAATTATCATGATTTGAGTGGGGGTGAACAGAAGCATGTTAAACTGGATGAGAATGCCACACATGGGCTGTTTGGTATTGTGCATGATCACCCATGACTGCCTAGTGGGATCCTCTTCATATCCATTTCGAAATATCCCCTATTCTTTGTGAGCAGCATCACCTGTTTGAAATAATTGTTTATTTTTGACCTCATTAATAGTCTTAAATCATTGCAAACGAACTTTATTTGAGATGTGTTGCAGCCCTGGAATGCAGCAAAGGAGCTGACCATGAAAAAATGTAATCCCTTAAGATTCTTACGGTCTGCTATCTGCAGTGAAATAGAAATCATTGTGAGCCACCCACACCGCCCCAAAGTTTTATGATTTGTGGTTGCACATAAGCCTCATTATAAACTCACACATAGTACAATCACAAACAGTCACATTCTCATTCCAAAAATTATGTAATGGCAAATGGGATCGTTTGCTCCTGTCCATCAGAGAAACATGGTAACGGCACACTTTCTAAATTTAGAACACACTCTAAAGTTAAACTCTTTAGACAGAAAAGACTTTTTATTTGTAGGGTGACAATATTTCTAGAACGCAAGAGCTCAAGAATAGGAAAGCCTCCAACCATGCTCAGGTGTCCTGTACATCCAGTTTGGAGCAATGGTCTAATTTTAACATACCGCCACTTACTAATAACATATTATTCATTAATTATGCTCGAAACAATACTCAAAAGACATTTACTTGGCCAAGTCTGAGTTTAGGACCAAACTGGTGATCTTTGTTTTGTTGTCACTATGCTGCCCCAGGACCGTTTTAAATTCACCTTTCTAATAATAGTTACACCATGCCCTACTAGTAACAGGGTACTCAAGGAACAGCCAGTTTCACGAATTACTTAAAAAAAAAAAAAAAAAAAAAAAAAAAAAAAACAGTACCGTTGATGCCCGGTGGGTTGAGGCAGCAAGACCGTGGCTGTCTAGTTGATGCGACTCAGTGTCCTTATTCAGGTTTTCCTGGTGGATGCTGGTATTCTCCCTCCTCCCAGTCTTAGCTACTTATGTAAAGGCTAAAAAGCAGAGAGAATTAAGCAGATTTGCATATACACCTGCTCAGGATTCTTTGTACCTACAGTTCAGCTGTGCAGTCTAAAGGAGGAAAGGGGAGTGGCCTTGTCACTAATGGAGCCACAAGATATATGATCTCCCCTATACTAATGTACCTAATGAGCTGAAGTTCAGTGAGTTCAGTCTAGCAATAGCAATGCTATCAAACCATCACCACCAGGAACAATCACAACATTCAGGTCTGGGAACATTCAGCAAGCATTAACACAGATATTGTTTTAATCGATAATTAGAGTTAAGAACACATTCAAACAAGGGCAGAAAACAAACAGTTGGAAGAGCACTGCAAGATTTAATCCAATTGATATCGTGTACATGCAGTGACCGAAATCTTCAACAATGCAAAAAGCACAAATGGAAAGAGGGAATGGAATGGATCAATGATCATAAAGTTGTACTTAAAACAAAACAATTTTTCTCTTTTTTCATACACTGCTGATCATTGATGACAAACACCATTAGCATCATCCAAATCAAAAGCTTCATGCCAAGGCAACCCAGCAGGAGCTATCTAAATAAAATGTGGATGGCTGGCTGAAAGCCCCTACTTTTATCAAATATTCTCATTATATGCTCGAACACTTGTCACAAATTCCTGTATTTAATGGATTAAACAAGGAAAGATCACATAAAATCAAAAGACACATGACTGAAGTCGAAATGTGGAAGCAATGCTGTCCCTTTTTCAGTCTCATATGAAAAGACCCAAGAGAGAATTTTGTTTGTTTGCTCTTAGACCAGTCCATCTAATCAGAGCCAAACCACAACAAGATGCTCTGTCACAAAATGTCTTTCATTTATGCTGATTTAATGCATAAATGTTTTGTCTGTGCATATAATGTTTTATTTAATGCTATTTTACCCATTCTGGCTAATGCTTAATGCAAATTTAGTTAAAGTCAGAAAATGACAACTCAATGCCGGCACTGCGTTAAATTATACATGTATAGTAATAAACTAAAGAAAAATACACATAACAGATTGCATCAGGTTGTTGCATATTCACCAGAAAGCGAACAAGCAGTCTGAGTAAATAAATTTAACATTTCAAAATCTAGTTAAAGAAACAACATTGATCCTCACCTAGTCTTAAGCAAATCTAATATCAGGCAAGAAACACCACAAGATAACACAGTTATTACTTATTTACAACAAATGTCATCAAATGTAGACAAAAGTAATGCAAAACAAATGATACCGAATTGTTCAGTAGCTTGTAGAATTAACTTTGAGCAGCATCTTAGTGACTGAAGCAGTTTTTTGTTTTTCCCCCACTTTTGCAGATTTAAAGAAACTCTTCATTACTATTTTTTAGACAACGTTCGTTTGATGCCATTTGCAAATATACAGTTATGTGATGGTGCAGTCACAGCATATTCTTTGCTTTAATGACTGGACCTTAATATGATGTTTTTTTTTGTTTTTCTGTACAAAATACTTATGTCCTGTTGTGGCAAACTCATTCTTTTTATAGTAGGTATTAGTTGGTCATAATGCATGGACCACAACATGGCTCAAATAAACCAAATACTTTTATCTCATATGAAAGCAAGGGCCTGCAATGAAACTCAGAGATATTTTATAATCATGAACTTCACCATTTAATAAGCTAACCAAGGTTTACAGATTTCTGTGTGTTTCTTTGGGATCTCTATGATTTCAATTATCAATTTAAATTAAGAAGACTTACCTCTGGGCAGATCAGAGTAATAGAAATGTTTTTCAATAAGCAATAATCCTTCTCACGGTAGAATGATAAAGAAACCGTAATGTCTCTGGTATCATTGCATCTGCCTATTTTGCCAAGGGTTTTGCTTTTACATACACCTGGCATTGGCATATTGACTGACATTTCTGTAAATAGTTTAAATGATGGAATCTGTAGTGTTGTTTACTGATGTACAGTGCCTTGCGAAAGTATTCACCCCCTTGGATTTTTCCCTATTTTACTACATTACAACCTGTATGTATTT
>JAUZST010088522.1:0-19724 GCA_034779995.1 Parotocinclus haroldoi
CGTGGTTGTTTGCTATCTGTTTTCCCTGTTTACCATTTTTGGTACCAGTTTTGAGTTTTCAGCTGTGATCACCATGAAATTTTTGATCATACTTTTAAAAGCAAATAATTGTGGTGATTTTTAATCAGAAGCACGACATATAGTCACCTGAATATAAACATCAATATGGAACTGTGGTAGCCTAGCGGTTAAGGTACTGGACATTGCACCAGAAGGTCCAGGGTTCAAATCCCACCTTTGCCAAACTGCCTCTGGAGCAAGACCCTTAACCCAGAATTGCTTGGATTGTAAGACTGTATAACTTGAAAGTCGCTTTGGATAAGGGCGTCTGCTAAAATGCTGGAAATGTAATATGCATTCGGGGTTACACTTAAACACTACACACTTAGAGAAAACAGTATTTTATATTGTGCAATATATTCCCTAACCCCTGTGCAATACAATCTTAAGACCTCAATCTTAATCCTAATTTTTATTATTTATATTGTATATACTGTGCAGTTTACTTGTCTATTTTGTGCCTTGCTAGTCCTTGCTTCTGAAACACAGTAAATTTCCCCACTGTGGAACTAATAAAAGATTAACTTTTCTTATTTCAGTAAATGTCATAGAAATACAATCATAAATCACACGTACAGTCTTAAGGTTAGAGTATTTCAAATAAAACGGGTTAATTGATTAAATACTGATTAATTGGATTGGATTAATTGGATTGGTTAGCCAGTCTGAGTGCACTTGTTACTGAGGCAGGAAGCAAACGATCAGATTTTTTTCTGTTTAAATTGATTGTTCATTTTACATTTTTTAAAAGTTCAGTTTATAATTAAGGTTACCTCAAACAGACGTGTTGGACTCAATGATTAGTTCACTAGTAGGTAAACTAAGGTTAATTAGTTTTTTGGTAACACTGCCACAGTTTTTAGTTATGTAACCAAATCAAAAAAAACTTTCAGTTTTTAACTATGGAACTAGTTTTTAACTCAAGGTTCAAATCTTCCCTCTGCCACAGTTGGACCCCTGAGCAAGGCCCTTAACCCACAACTGCTTGGATTGTAAGACTGGATTAATCGAATGTCGCACTGGATAAGGACGTCTGCTAAATGGCATAAATGTAAATGCAATAATAGCAATACAGCTGTGTTGTGTAAGAATTGTCGAAAATGTTCAGTGCACGTTGTGTACAAGTCTAGGGGGAATAAAATATGTGCAGATGTGTGCGCATGCAGTTCATAAACGGCAGCAATTTCAGCCAGTCGATAAATGCATTTCAGCACAGCAATCACTGGTGCACAAAAAGCAGCAAGCCGAGTTGGGGATGGTGAATGTGGTGAAAGTGGACAGCTGCAGAATCTGCCAGGCTCGTGTTTGTCGGTCAGCCTTGGAGAACGCTCACATAATGGCCCTTTTGTTATCTGCTCCAATTCCTGTAATTGCAAAGGATATAGAGTGGCGTGATGATAATGAATGCTCTCAAACAGGCAGCACAGCGACGGGATGGTCCATTTAAAGGACTCGATTAGCAAATTTACACGCATTTTCACCAGCCACAGATGTAGGTGGTTAGCTGAGATGTGTTTGAACGAGGCTAATGTATGCATGTTTTGCAGTGTAGTGTAGTTCAAGCTATTTAAGGTTTCCCCTGGCCTAGCAGTGGCAAACCTTTTGAGGACCAAAGGACATATTTGTCCCATACTTTTCAAAGGGTTAGTGCTGCAGGAAAAAGCTGTTCCTTTCAGGTCTGTAGGTTGCCTCTATCACATTTGGCGTCTGTTCAAAAGTCTATCCATTATCTCCCACTTCATCCACACCGTTTCGCAGGCCAGCCGATGCCCAGAAACAACCCTAGACAGGGCGCCAATCCAACATAGGGCACACGCATACATGTACACACTAAGGGCCACTTTAGAGACATCTTTAACAGATCATTTTAGAGATCATTAGACATCATTTAGAGATGTCTTTGGACCGTGGGAGGAACGTTCGGTACCCGGAGGAAACCCATGCATGCAGACATGCAGACTCTGCACAGAAAGGACCCAGGTCGCTCCACCCTGGGACCTTCTTGCTGTGAGGCAGCAGTGCTACCCCACCGAGCCACCGTGCTGCCACATTTACTACTTTTGGGTAGTGTACAGCTTGGTGAGAGATTGTTGACGTATTGTATGACGCATTTGCACACAGATGTTGCAGCTGCGTCTGTAGATCCTATACTCACCAAGCTGGCATCCCATCTGGTCCCATTAATGCTCGACTGGCAATGAATCGGGCACGGAAGTGTTCCAATCTGGCAGAGTTTTGACTGTGAACAGGATATTTACCTGTGAACAGGTGCACCTGTACAACTCGATAATGCACGTCGTGTTTTTTCACCTTGATGCATCATTACACCCCTAATATTATGTCAATAATTAAACACAGTAAATTAAAAACAATAATTAAACATAGTGTATGGTCATACCCATTGTAAAAACTAAGAATATTTCTTTGCATTAGTTGCATTACATGCCATAACACTGTGTTTGTCTCCTAAATGACACCAGAACGGGTGCAGGTACGATCTGCTGCTGCCATTTTGAACCTGAGTGGTGACACAAGGTGAACAGGGCTATAATAAGCAGTTGCAAAACGGCGTCGATTTGGAGTCCAGCAATTTCATGCACAGCTGGAGTCATATCTGTCCTTCCATGCACCATGTAAAAAGAGTCAAGGGACACTGCACACCAGGGACTAACCATAGAGAGGGGTCCTCTAGATGCATAAATCGTGCCTTGGATAATAAGGTGGCAAACATGAAGTCAGGGATGCCATGTTTGCCTTAAATCCTCAATTGGTGTTATTTCAAAATGATTTACCATTTTCATTGGCTTGCTTGTATGGCACCGTGGTTTTAGATGCTGTCTCACCACCTCAGGGATCAAGCTTTGTGGCCTGTGGCTGTCCTGGTCGGGTTGGGGATCAAGCAGACAGGATTGCCTGTGTCTGAGGGAGAAGAGAGAGCTTGGGTAAGGTTTAAGTGCAGAAAGATGGAAGACCACTGGTGAGAAGGAAGCACAAACACAGGAGTCGAGGGAACAGACATGCACTTATCCCTACACTAGGCGAAACAGGGCAATGAACAGGAAACTCCTCCATAATGGATTGTCTTTAAAATGCTTGTGATGTGGAGAAGAGGCAGCATGTGGTCTTCCATTCCAGGCATGACTTTCATAATTGCATGTACGTTCTGGTGCTGGCGTAAAAGCAGGAAAGTGAACAAATACTGGCATCTAAAATAGATACTACCAACAAAGTACTGATTATTCAGCTTGCTGTTATAGAAAATGTAAAAGAAAAAAAAACCCCAACAAACTAAGGCTAAGGTCTAGTAAGACCTACCAATCTTAATTCAGTATTAGTTTCACTGCACACGTGGTGTTCTTTTCTATTTCCTCTCGTTACTTTTTTTTTAAAAATTTAATCTGATTCCTCTATTTCCCAAGAGTTGTTCTCATAAATTTGTGCCCAAATGAGCTCAGACGCTTTTGTTGCATCTACACCTGCATATTTGCTTTTGCTCTCTTTCTTTTCAGAGCGCACAATTTAAGACTCTTCCTATCTTCCAATAATATTTTTTTCAGATCATTCATCAGTATAAACTATGTCCTTGTGGTACACAAGCACCAGCCCTTTACAAAGGCTACAGGGTTTTTTGGGGGGGATTATCACGCTTAGCAGAGCAGCTGATAGTAGAGGTCAAGGTCAGGTTACTGTCGTGATGTAAATGATTCCACATGCTCCCTGAATCACTCTGTCTCAGTTTGAACCCGATGAATCTTAGCATTGTCATCGAAGAATATGGCCATGCTATCAGTAAGGGAAATGCATTGTTTAGATAATCTGGTTATTCAGTACACTTAGCGACTCAGCTGACTTCATTTTATTTCCATGTGACGTTGATGTGCCTCAGCAATGCCTCACACACACACACACACACACACACAGACACTTGGAGTAAATTGGAGGAGTGTGTGAATGGGTGAGTGTGTTTGAAGAATGAACAAGTGAGTAAGACAGTGATTGGATGAGCTCCACAAGCTTACATGTACGCACAAGGTTATATCAGAACTAGTTATATACACACAAGTCAATGCCAATTCAAAGTGGGCAGCAACAATCCTAGATGGGGCGCCAATCCATCGTAGGGCACATACACGCACAGACAGGCCACTTTAGAGACACCAATTAACCTAACACGCGTGTCTTTGGACTGTGGGAGGAAACCGGAGTACCCAGAGTAAACCCATGGGGA
The DNA here is from genome assembly GCA_034779995.1 of Parotocinclus haroldoi. NCBI lineage: Eukaryota > Metazoa > Chordata > Actinopteri > Siluriformes > Loricariidae > Parotocinclus > Parotocinclus haroldoi. The sequence continues at coordinate 4,289 of JAUZST010088522.1, forward strand.
AAACATTCAGACTTCACACAGAACGGACCCAGGACAGCCCACTCTGGGATTGAACGCGGGACCTTCTCGGTGACTGGATACATTTGTGCTTGTGTGAACGAGTGCGTTAGTGTGTTTGTAAATGTTTGAGTGAGTGAATGGTTGAATGTGTGTGAAATTGTGCGTGAATGATCGTATTTGTGGATGAGTGAGTTAATAAAGGGTAAGAATAACTGCGTGAGTGTGTAAAAGGGTGAAGGTGTTTGTCAACGATGAATGAGTGAGCAAAACTGATTGGTGGTGCACTGCAACTGCACGTTGGTGCGTGAATGTGTGTGACAGAGTGTGTTTGTGAATGAGTTAGACAGTGATTGGGTGTGTTTATGTGAATGAGTGTGATATAATGTGTTTGTAAATGGGTGAGCTTTTTTGTAAGATGAGCGAGTGAATTAGAAGCGATGGGTTTAGTGTGTGTGGGTGAGAGAGGGTGTTAGAGTGTCTGTGAATGGGTGAGTGTGTTGGCGAATGGGTGAGTGAGTAAACGATTGATTGGTAGAGTGTGTGTGGATCAGGAGTAAGAATGATTGTGTGTTATGTGTGTGAATGGGTGAGGCTGTTTGTGAGTGTTAGGCAATTAAGGAAGACAGTGAATTGTTGAATAAGTAAGTGAGAGAATGTGATGGGGTGTGTGAATGAGTGAGGGTGTTTTGAATTATAAGCAAGTGAGTAATACAGTGAATGGCTGAATGAGTAAGTGAGAGAATGTGATGGAGTGAGGCTGTGAAAGAGTGAATGAGGGTGAGCGAGTGAACGAGTAGTACGAATAACTGATTGAATGTGTGTTCTGTGAATAAGTGAGCAAGTGAGTCGTTGAATGACTGAGCTTCTTCTAAGATGTTTTCCCACTCCATGACCAGGCTGAAGATGAACGAATGAACAAACGAAGACGAAGATATCAATGAATGAGTCACGTGTACATGTTCTAACCCAATACTGCTTTACTCCAGTACTACAGATGGCACTGTGGGAGATTTATCGCCTCCCGTCCTCACGCTCCGACAACACACAGAGGAATGAGGCTCAGATCCAGAGGAGCGTTGCACACATACGCACGTACACACGCGCTCGCGCACGCTGGAACATCTCGCTTTATCAGGTAGCACCAAACTCTGGAGCAGCTCAGCCTGCTGGAGCTCTGCTGCCACTCGACCGACATGCCGTGCACCATCTGAACCCATACTGCAGAGCAGCGCTGGTACATCTGTTCCTGCACGCGTAGACTAGAGGAATCCGGATTTAATCCGCCGTTGCGATCGTGCATGTGCGGCATGACATGCAGATAGATCTTCTCCATCGGCAGCACCTTCATCCTCCTCCTCTACCTCCTCCTCCTCTTCCTCCTCTTCCTCTGTAGAGTGGTTTAATGGGGCTCCTGAGGCTCATGATGCCGCCCAAGTTTCAGCTGCTGGCTCTGATGTTCTTCGTCCTGGCCATGCTCTTCATCGAGAACCAGATCCGCAAACTGGACGAGTCCCGGGGAAAGCTGGGTGAGATTCGACCTCCACTCTGTCCATTCTGCACCACTCAGCTTACAATCACGCCTTCTAATTCTAAACAGACACGTGTAAAAGCTAGAACATCATACACAGTGAGGTGCATATACAGTTTTCCCGGGTTAACTTCTTGTGTGTAATATAACCAGATGTTTAGCCGGCAGTGGCAGATGTTTAGCAAAGCTGCACTTTTGAACGTTTTCTTTGCCTTTTTTTTTTCCAAACCAGACCAGGCAACCTATTCATAATCTTCTCTTGTTCAGCTTCGGTGAGCCCCTGTGAATTGTAGCCTCGGATGCCTGTTCTTAGCTTACAGAAGTTACACCCGGTGTGATCTTCTGCTTCTGTGGCCCATCCGCTTCAAGGTTTATCATGTAACAAGTTCATCTTGAGTCATGACTTACTGTTGCCTTTCTCTGTGCTTGAACCAGTCTGCATTCTCCTCAGACCTCTGGTATCAATAAGGCATTTTCACCCAGAGAACTGCCCTCACTGGATACTGGTCACCGTGTGTGAAAATCCCAGTAGATCAGCGGACAGCCTGTCTAGCACCAACAAATGTCACTTAATTATCTTTCCTCCCCAGTTTGAAACAGGGTTTAAAATTCAGCAGCTCATCTTGACCATTTCTGCATGTCTTTACACCCCGAGTTGCTGCCATGTGACTGGCTGAATAGACATGTGTGTCAATGGGAAGCTGAACAGGTGTAAAGTCACCAGTGGGTGCTTCTATTTAAATTAGATTTGAATATTTATATGTATATTTAAATGAATATCTTATGATATTATAAAAATAATTCTAAACTCTCTCGCTGTTGCCGGACGGCTCCAGAGACACGGGTTCAAGTGAGTAGAGGCAGAACTGACCCCTCGTTAGTATATCAATACTTTAGTTGAATTGGGGGGAAAAGTGGTTTGAAACAAAAATGTATTGGACATTCAGCACATTTTGAATAATAAAAAATCACATTTCAGCTTTTGAAAGAATATTTGAATATTACTTTAAGAATCTGTCGCTACTGATTCATTTCTCTGTGGTCACGTATGGTGAGAAATAGAGCGTATTGTAAAAATGTTTTGAAATATTGTAATTTAAGTTTTACCATATCGCCTATACCTACGCCAAAGTGACATAACTCTAAATCACCTTGTACCGTGGCTACGGGTATCCCGTAAAAAAAGCACAGTAGAATCACTATGTCTGATCCAATCACTGAATACTTGCCTTACTCAGGGTTCCTATGTGCTGAGAAAAGTAAGGACTCCAAAGTGGAGCTAAAAAGTCCCTGTTCTAAGAGCCACTGTTCCCAGTTCCTGCTGTGCGAATACATAAGAAAGAGGCAAATTTCCTTTTTAGTTCTAAGAACTATGAAAAACTCCTGTGATGCAAAAGCACCTTCTGTTTGTGACTTTCTCTCTGCCGTGTGCTTTAGAAGTAATAACGATAGCTGGTATGCTGTACCAGAGTATGAATTGTGTCATGACTTTGGAATGGAAAGAGGACTAAGTGGTGGCGATGAACCGATCGATCAGTCTCATGTAACAGATTCTTTTTCGACATGATGGCACAAACAGCACAGTGATTTCATGAACCTCGATTCTTTCTTCGGTTCATGGTCTAAGCTGAAAACAACTGGTTCCCATGTTCATGACGAGGAAGTGTTTGATTTCAGTTGTGTTTTGGGTGCTACTTAGTCAACGAAATGGTTTCCCTCTACACGGCGAATCAAAAGTCACAGGTCATGTCTCCTGCTGCGTTGTGAACTTTTTTGCAAAGGCTGCCAAAACCTTTGAGGTTTCTTGGTCGGTAGCGGTTCTTTGTACAATCACTATGCGGCTTGTTGTCCATGGTCCCGGGTTGGCTATGAGAGATGCTGCCACCTTCCCCGGACATCAGAATTGTCAATTCCGTCTTCATTTACCTGTGATGAACAACAAAAATGTTTTAAACCACAAGAGATATTGCTCTTTAATTCCGGCAATCGATTTTTAAGACAAGTCTGGTCTTTTTTTTTTTTTTTTTTTACATGACCACCTTCCCATTGGAAAAAAAAAAAAACTTGCCCATGATCCAATATTGTGACTTTTAACCTCTTAAGACCCAAGTTTTAAATTTGGATGCATCTTTAATATCTACTAGTAATTGAGGATCTATCTGGGATTATTAGGACCTGATGAATATAAAACTAAACATGGTTTTTGAACAGGAAGTCTTTAGTGGTTTGCAGGAACAGTTTGCCACACTGACTGACCTATGTGAAATGATACAAGATAAGGACAGAATTATCTGCAAATGACAACAACAGGTCTAAGTTAAGCAGAATTAACTATAAAGTATAACAAACCAAATGGTTTCCTCAAATGGTGACGCCAGGTCTCAGGAGGTTAAGGTGGCATCCATGTTCCGGACATATCCTCAAAGATCCCCCCCTTCCCTCAACCATTTATATTCAGATGTCAGTTTCCCTTGTTTCTGAAATATAAGGGTGTCCTGGGACTTTTGACTCCCCCTGTGTATAGCGCATTACAGATTGAGGAGTAGGGATTTATGGTCATTACTAATTCTTCAGTGTGGAAGCATGTCAGAGCGAGAGGTTTGCAGTTCATGAATAGTGAAAACAAGCTGTGGAGGAACAACTCCGAAAACCTTCAGAACAACTAATTTAGTAAAACCCTAAAAACAGCATGGCCCTTCTGGATATGCAGAATTAGACAAAGCTACCAAAGGCAAAGAGGTTCAATCTTTCTGTCCCATGAACGTCCCTTTAAATAAATAAGTTGAATAGATTTGAATACATGTGCTGTCATTTAGAATTTTTAGACAAAAGATGAAGAAAATCAGAAGTTGGACGATGATATGTTTTTAAAAAAAAAACGGCCATCACCATAGGAATTGGCCACGAAAATTGAAATGGTTGCATCTCTAACGAGGGTTCATCTCCCTTCTACCTACCTAACGATTAAAGCACCGGTAAGGGCTGTGGACGGATACAGAAAGCTTATCGTGTTCCTCCATGCTGGTGAAAGCAAAGTGGTTATATTTAGACTCTCGCTGGTTTCTCAGTGCTGAGGCCATGCATGCGACAGGTAGTGCTGCAGGTCTCGTGAATTGGTCTTGATCTAATTGGGGACCTAAAACAAAGACATCCTCCGTGCACATGCATTGAAGATGTTGGAGCTCTTAAACCTCGTGTGTGTATGTGTATGTGTATGTATGTGTGTGTGCGTGTGTGTGTGTGTGTGTGTGTGTGGTGTGCGCTGCTGGTAATGACTTGCATCCTCTAATGACGCATGAGATGATGAAGGGTTGCCAGTGCAGGTGCTCTGAATCCGTAGCAGAGCGCAGCGGTCGCCGTGGTGCATTGGTTAGGCGTGTAACAAAGCGGGAAACCTCGTTTGGAGCGTCTGATTTTTCTGGACTAAAGCTTTTTCGGTTCAGACAGGCCAGGACGCTGTGAGTCATTCGATTGTGTTGAACGCTGTGTGTAATTCTGCCGAGTACACGACGGTTCTTTGGATTTTTCCTCCACTGTAATTTGCAGCACTTTTTTTTTTTTTTAATTGACATGACTTTGACGAGCTTGCTTTACCCTGAATAATTTGCGTTGGAAAAGAAATGGCAGTACCTCAGAAATGTCCTGCGTCGTGTAGAATGGCTGGTGAATATTTTAATCGTGACAAGAGGGATCTGCTGTTTCTATGTGACTTTGTTTTTTTTTTCCTCAAAGGCAGAAAAATATATTGATTTCCAATAGAAGCCCAAACCTGGAGCTGTTGTCAACCAACACCGAGACAAGCAACACATCAAATGATTTATGTTTTTTATAAAGTCAAAGACAGATTTGTTTCTCTGGCGCATTTTTACAACGGAGCGTTGTCTCAACCAGCTTTACAATTCTCTATCTTCTGTAGGTCCAAAGCCCAAACTGAGCAAGCGTAGGGCACCAGTGGCAAGGAAATCCTCCCTAAAGTTTATATGTATGAATGAAACTGTTAGCTAAATAATACATTGTAGTAATCTTTAAAATAAACATAAGCTAAATACGCGATAACAGAAATAGCATATACAAAAATAAGCAGAATAATTCACATTAAATGTAATATTATTGAATTAGAGATAATTGAATATGATGATGTTTATAAAATAGAGAATATGAAACTATATCACGTGAGACAATAGTGTCAATGATTTGAAAATGAAATAAAATAACGTAGAAAATATGCAAGTCCAGAGCCACTGTAGGATCTCGTCCTCAGCGGGACAGTTTAGTTGGCATAGTAGTGGTGTGTGTGTGGTGGTGGTGGTGGGGGGGGGGGGCCAGTGGAAAGTCCACACAAATATGAGTGCCTTGCATAAAAAACACTTGAACCTTGTTAGAACAATCTGTAGTCCAAACATGAGCTAACAAGCAAGTGGCAAGACGGTCGCTAAGGTAACGCCCAGACAAACACATATTGCAGAATGCATTGGCTGTCGAGGTGACCACCCTGTTCAAGGCCACAACGTCTGGAGTTTTATTTCCTAAAATCATTTATGAAAGGTCATTAAAGTAAACAGTTGTTGATGGTTAAACTGCAAATACCTGAAGTCGTCTCAGACGTCTTTCTGATGAAGTCTAAACAAGGCTTCCTAGCCCTGCTTCTGCAGTGCGAACACAATTCAGTTCTTGTTCGACCCAAATGTGGGAGGTGATCAATGGAAGAAGAGTTTTGTGAGGACATTTTGAGCTCTGTCTCCTCCTACACTGGCTTCAGTGAATGCTTCAACCCAACCTGCTTAAATGCAACATGAACCAGTGGAATGAAATGTAACTTGTGAATGCAGGAGGAATTTTGTTAAATGTATTTTTTCATTTATTCATTCACTTTCTTATCCTCTTAATCCTGGACAGGATCGCAGCTGGGTCATTTCTCCTTCCTGTGCGGAGTCTGCATGCTCTTCCCTGTGTCTGTATGGGGTTACTCAGGGTACTCCGGTTTCCTCCCATAGTCCAAAGGCATCAGTGTTAGGTTACTTGATGACATATGTTTATATAATATTAATAGTTCTAATATAACCTTGGGAGTGTTGTTGAAAGGGCCACTGATGCCAAGAACTAGTCCACGTCAGTGTAATCACTTAAGTTTGGACTTTAGGTTAACTGGAGCACCCGGAGTAAACCGACGCAGACCAAGGGGGAGGATATGCAGACTCCACCGGCCTCAAATGCAGGAGTGGATGTTATTTTTCTGAGCGGAAAACCCGAAATGTTCCGCGATCACACTGTCTGCAGTGAAATAAAATCTACATTTAATTTGCATTTTTAATGCTGTCCCATCTTTTTCTGATTTGGGGTTGTAAAAATGATTCTTGTTTCCTTTGCTATCCTGTGCTGCTCAGAACAGATGAATTGATTTTATACAGCAGTGTAATCATTTCACAATGTTCAAAAAACACCACACAAGTCATGTGCAGTCATGTGAGACCTTATAAAGATTCTTTTTCTTTTCATTATCATATATTGTCAAAGATGGGGAAATAAGAAAGCAGATTTCGGTTTATAGCTCGGTAGGCTCCAAGCAGTACAAAAGCTTACTTTGTTCATACGTGTTTGATTCCTGTGAAGGAAGAGCTGTAAATTAAAACAAAAACAAATCAACCTTTTAGTTTATGGTTCAGTTTGTTGCAAATTTCGGTTTTGAACAGAGTTTATTTTTAAAGATGCATCGATAACGCTGTGATACCAAGCGGTACGAGTGCTTGCCTTTGGGAATCTGCTATTAGAAAGTGCTGATATGAGCGTAATACCATTTATATTCTAACAACGACTTTCTACATATTTTATTTTTATAAGATGTTCTTCAATTTCCACCTACAACAATATTCCCAGTTGAACTCATCTATCCCACCTTTGGGGAGCGCTAGAAACTGTGCCGTTATCTTTGATAACCAGCTGAGCTTCAGCTTACTTTACCAAACTGACGTATAGGTACAACATCAGGACAATTCGACACTTCCTCTACAGAGAAGCCACCTAGGTCCTCGTCCAATCTCTTTCGCTATCAAAACTAAATGACTGCAATGCTCTCCTGGCTGATCCGCACAATCAGACCCCTGCAGCTCCTTCAGAATGTAGCGTCTCACCTGGCTTTCACTCTACCCCAAGTTTTCTTGTGTCACCCCACTGCTGGGTTCACTTCACCGGCTCCCTGTAGCTGCTGCATCAGATTCAAAACCCTGATTTTCATCTACTAAGACAAAAATGGAACGGCACCTTCTTACCTAAAGGCTTTAATCAAACCACGCTCTTTAGCTCACACCCTCAGAGATCAACTGGATCCTCCACCTAAGATTGACAGAAGACAAGTATCCAGACTCTTCTTCATCCTGATGCCCAGGTGTTGGAATGAACTTCCACTGGATGTCCGAATGGCTGACTAATGGTGACTAAAAACCCTTCTTAACTCAGCAGTGAATAAAAAATGCAAAAAAAAGCCAAACAAAAAAACCCCCATTGCTTGTGTGTTTTGTTGATTTGACCTACATTGGATTCTGGTTGGATTACGTTCCGGGGTCATTGCTTACTTGTACCAAGGCGATGTGTGGTCTAGTAGGAAGAATACAAAATACTTTTGTAAGTCTCTCTGGATAAGGACATCTGCTAAATACAGTATATGCTAATTAAATGTACAATATGTGCTTGCATTGTTTAACATTCAGCTGTGCTAAACATGGCTGGTATCAGGTGTCCTGTATTGTAGTAATAGTACGAGTACATGAGCACAGTGTCGCATATGCCGATACGATTTTGTTGCATCGTTAAGATGGACTAATGAGTACTCGCTTTGTTCGTCTGTGTTTGGTTCCTGTGAAGCTCGAAGCTGTAAATGGTGGGGGCGAAGTGCTGCTTTAGGCACGTTTTGAGCCACCAACGCCCATTGTTCCTATTCTGTCTTCTTCCAGTGGAAATGCAGACTTTGCTGATCCCAAATTTAGCCTGCTTTCTGGATATGCTAATTGTGTGATGATGTGGACAGGCCTGACTTGAGGGGAAAAACTAATATAATTGCATTTTTCCATTGAAAGCACTTGATCAGATGAAATGGCGGCATTATGCGAGCCTGGCCACACTAATCTAATTACCTTGTTTAATTCGGAACGGCACACGCAGTCTATTTTTTTTTTAATTCCACTAAGTGGTTGCGTCCTCGGTTTTTTTCCCTGTCATATTTTACCCATAGTAGCCATGCTGTACAGAATCTGATGCGCGCATGTGTGTATGAGTGTGTATGGAGATGTGAATCATTAATACAGGAGTTAATTAAATCGAATGGAACCGAGCGGTTTGGGGGGATAACTTATTAATGGCTGAGCGCCTCGTGTTCGAAGCGCCTCTCGCGTCTGAATGCACATGAGAGATTTGCCTGAAATGCTTGCCTTCTGATGGATTATGTATTTCAATGCTATGTACACTGCTCACAAAAACTAGGGAATATCCATCCATCCATTATCTTCTGCTTAATCGACACAGGGTCGCGGGCCAGCCCCCCTGGCAACTCTGGACGCAAGGGCAGGAACAGCCTGACCACTTTAGAGACACCAATTAACCTAACACGCATGTCTTTGGACTGTGGGGGGGAAACTGGAGTACCCAGAGTAAACCCAAAAGGGCATGCAGACTCCACATAGAAAGGACTCTCCACCGTGGGATTGAACCCAGGACCTTCTTGCTGCGAGGCAGCCGTGCTACCCTCTGAGCCACCGTGCTGCCCCTTTAGATCATTTCAGTTTGGAAAAATCCCCAAATTTTTGTGAACAGATTGGAATTCACAAAACCACATGGAAGGCGTGAACAAACACCTAATCAACCCCAATGTGTGTGGTTTCTTCCTGACTGTTTCTTGTTGTGTTGTTTCAGTAGCAAAATCACACGTATGCAAGTTCTCTGGCCACTCCGTTATTTACGTTTCAAACCGCTGATTAAGACGTCATTCCTGGGTTCCTGTACAGTCGTACCTCGGTTCTCGGCCGCACTTTCTGAAACATCCATGAGGCAAACGACACAACTCCTTTGACCTAAAACTCGATTCATGGATCACGATTCCTGCTTCAGTGCACAGCGATTCAATGATTCAGATTCACAATAACCCTTGCTAATATACAATAATGCTTAATAATGACAGCCATCCAAAAGGAAAGCTGAACCCAATTCCTCCACGACACTTTCAGGCTGAGCAGTTAGCATCAGCACCCTGAGTTCACCAATGGAATAAGTGTTTTGGTTTTACTTTTCACTTTCACCCCATTACTCAGTAAATGACACGAGATTTAGCAGCACTTTATTATAAAATAAGCTTCATAATATGAATATTTGGCCAAATGTAGGTTAATGCAAGTGATTTGAAATTGTATTTATTCCTCATAAATATATACTTTGCTCAGTGCTCGTTTTTTTTTTTTTCCGGGTCTCGACAAGCCTTCTGAAAGGACTTAACGACGAGAACTGGCGTACGACTGCACTTTGACATTTAAATGAAGACTCCACATTCGAATGTATTTCTGCATATTTGTTCTCATTAATAATGAATAAGCATTAGGACACGCTCACGTAGGATTTGGACTTGGCAGTTTTGCATTGAACTATACTGCTATAGCTTTAGCATTAATAGCTGTGCTTTGTTTTCTAGTTAGATGACCTGGCAGTACAAGAAAGGAGAATAAATCTGCCTGGTCCTCTTTCTGAAACCTTCATGATTGAAATGATTATGAAAAAGCAAGCTTACATAAAACCGAACTCCATTTGTATTTGCACAGAGATTAAACAAGCGAAGGATAGAATTCAATCAGTTTGATGGAAATTACTTGGAACTCAGTCACTCAGACGTGATCTGTGCGGAGTACGGCTCAGTGGATAATCAGAAATTGTCGAGTGCTGTTTTACTGAAGCGAAGCCAAGCGTCATACATTTGCATTAAATAAAGCAAGTGCTTTGTTCGAGAGCGCTGCTATTGTCTGGATGAGTCCTGTAAATTCCGCTATCCGTAGATTTAATGCTATAGTTTGTGAGCAAAGCAATTAAAGCCATAAAAAAATCACCAAGAGAACGTGACTTAGGTCAGCACTTTAGATCATAAAGGCTTTGGTGCATATGCATTTAGATTTCTGTCTGCTCTTTCACCATGAAAATGACCAAAACATGTGGAGATGTTAGAATTGGGAGGTATTCCATTTCATTCATTCGTTCCTAAACTCCGTGAGCAGTAGAGTTATAGGGTAGAGAGAATATACAGGTGGGGGCGGGCAAACAAAGGAGTACTACTTACAGTAGGACAGGCACATACGCTTGGCACACATGAGTAGGGAAAGTCATCGACACAAACACGAGTTACTTACACAAACTAATCAACTGAGTTAAAAAAGTCTCTAATCCAAACGTATGCTAACAAGCAGGTGAGCTGTCTAGTGAAGGACGGATATATTTTTAAGTGTTTTAAGTATGTATAAGGTGAGCGATGCTATGATATACAGTGGATATTAAATGTGGGTCAGGGCGGTAGGTAGCAACACTCAATCCCAGGGTGGAGCGGCCTGGGTCCTTTCTGTGTGGAGTCTGCATGTCCTCCCCGTGTCTGCATGGATTTACTCCGGGTACTCCGGGTTTCCTTCCGCAGTCCAAAAACACACGGTTTAGGTTAATTGGTGTCTCTAAAATGGCCCTTAGTGTGTGACCGTGTGTCTGCCCTACTAGTGATTGGGGCCCTGTTTAGGGATGTTCCTGCCCAGAGTTGCCAGGTGGGCACTGGCTGGCTCACGACCACATGTGGATTAAGCAGAAGATAATAGATGGATAATATATAGCCTAAACTAATGAATAATTATTATTATATTGTGGTCTTAGTCAAATTGAGGCAATGTCAAGCAAATTTGGAAGTCAATGATGGTGATTTCCATTCTTCTCTCAAAATGAATCAGAATCACCACATAAAGTCAATTTAAAAGTCATTTTTACAAACAACATGCATTCGATCCATTTTATTATTAGACGTGGAAACATGATAATAAAATGATGAAATGACCAAGCAATTTTAGTCTTTCGTCAAACAAAAACGATCCTAAACCACAATAACTAAGGCGAGCGGCCCCCCCCAAAAAAAAAAAATCTATTTAAAGTATTGAGAAAGTATAACCTGTTAGCCAATCAGAGTGCAGATAGAAAAAGGACTGGCTTATTCTGTTTGAATGGATTTTTGATATTTATTAACGAAAAAATGTTTAGGGTATAGCAAACATTACTTCAGACAGATTTGACTGGTTTGGTCAACAGTTTCCTAGCCCACCTTACCCCGAGACTGGTCATAATGTTAATTTCGGTCAAGTGGGGACGTTAAACAGCGCATTCCTGCTCAGTAAATACTTTTTATGCAAACGCTAATAACTCGCCCATCAAAATAAAAACCTTTATGTTCTCCATTAATAATATCATAACTACACGTTACATCAAATATTGCTCTGAGGTGCTGCTACCAATTGGGCACTGGTAATTTTAGAGTCAGTGATGTCTCTGGAGGGTTAAGGACTGGGAAAAAGCAGGCCTGGTTTAAAAGATTTTATCCTGAGGCGTACAGGTAGTGGATTCAGAACTTGGCACCAGCAACATGAGCCTAACCTGTCTTGTTTAAGCGGACCTGACTGGTGGTGGTCTAATGGTGAGGGGAATGTCTTCTTGGTAAACCTTTGGTCCAGTTAATACCAGCCAGTCATTGTTTGAATCCCACAGCCTATTAGAGTATTGTTGCTGACCTTGTGCATCCTTTTGTGGCCACAGTTTAGTCGTCTTCTAATGTCTACTTCAAGCATGATAATGCAACAAATAAAAGCCATCCCAAAGTGGTTATATGAACAGGATAGTGACATCACAAGGTCAAAATCTGATAGAAGACCTCTGGAATGTGGTAGAACAGGAACTTCTTGGATGATCTCGTGAGATCCATGTCATGAAGGATTGTTTTGAGAGGAGCTGTGTGCTATTAGTAAAGTAAGTAAGTGTTCCTAATAAAGTGACTCATATCTGCCAGGAGGGATTTGCGTTCTGCGGGTCTATGGCTCCAGGTTTTCACTTGCCATGACATGACATCCAGTGTTAATGGAAAATGAAAGGCTTGTAGAAGTAATCGCGAATAGTTTTCTAGACCACTGCATGCTGTATAAATATAAAGTGACTCTCCGCCCGTAACGGCCTTTATTATAGCTCATTTAATCAACCTGCCATATTGAGCGGCCTTGATTGATTTTATTTTCCATCTAATGGACTGTCAGTGAAGACAGTATGGAGACGAAGTGATCTGACCCATAGCAGGTAATTGTTGAAGAGGTTCCTGCAGGAGCATCCATCATTTTCTGATAGCTGGAACTATTTCAAAGCGGTTTTGAATTTGTGGGGAACTGTTAGAAAGATTGGGCAGAAATTCGAGGGAGAAAACACCAAATATTGGTTATATTTTTCGCTTTATCAGGGTTTGTATATGGAGTACAACTTTTTAATGTCTACATTGTGTTCTGTAGCTACTGTTACAACCCTGTGTAGGTTAAAGCCATAACTCTGGACGGTACGATGGACCGGATACTGCATTATCTGCATTGATAGACCCTATGATGACCAACACGGTCGATCAGTCAGATGAAACAGAGACTCAGTGAGTGAATATGAACCAGTTTATATAGACTGCTCGCAAAATTAGGAGGTATTTCATTTCATTCATTCGTTCCTAAACTCCGTGAGCAGTAGAGTTCTAAGGTAGAGAGAATATACAGGTGGGGGCGGGCAAACAAAGGAGTACTACTTACAGTAGGACAGGCACATACGCTTGGCACACATGAGTAGGGGAAAGTCATCGACACAAACACGAGTTACTTACACAAACTACTCAACTAAGTTAGAAAAGTCTCTAATCCAAACGTATGCTAACAAGCAGGCCGGTAAGGTGGTGAGCTGTCGAGTAAAGGACGGACTGCGTGTAGATCCATGTAATTTAACTTTTATTTTAATGGTAATTTCTATAAAGATACATATTTAAGCGTTTTAAGCATGTGCAAGGTGAGCTATGATATACAGTATATATTAAACGCTAATTATTGTGATAAATATTTTATTTAATTTTATTCAGTGTTTGAATTATTATTCATTCAGTCTCTGCATTTAGAATTATTACTACACATTTATTTGACTACATAAATTAGTTTCATTCTTAGATTGAAACTTTGAACCTCTCAATGAAATCCTTTTTTGAGGCTTGGTCCTCGCAAGGTTTCTTCCTTTTAATGTTTAGGGAGTTTTTCCTTTCCACTGTTGCCCTAGGTTTGCTTAGTTTTGGATTGGCCCTAGATATTAGAAGGCGCTGTAAGACAGTGCGCTAATTATCAATCTATCCATCTATTATCTTCCACCTAATGCAGACGGGTCGTGGGCCATCCGGCAACTCTGGGTGCAAGGACAGGAACAACCCTAGATGGGGCGCCAATCCATCATGGGGCGCACACACACACACCACACAGTAAGGGCCACTTTTAGAGACACCAGTTAACCTAACACGCATGTCTGTAGACTGTGGGAGGAAACCGGAGTACCCGGAGTAAACCCACACAGACACGGGGAGGACACTTTAGAAACAAGCCCCAATAACCTGCAGCACGAACAATGAACGCAGCTTCATACAAGCTGGGCGTATGCCATTCAATGCCGTTCATTACCGATCACAAAAACCAATCACCTGTACTTTGCAACCCACAGAGGCACTGTGCGCAGTGTTGTCCCCGCCCCCTTTCCGTAAAACTACGCAGGGGCGTGGCTGCAAATCATAAACAAACATGTCTGCTGTGTGGGACTTTTACACGGTCTGTGAGAGTGATGTAAATTTTGCATCCTGCAACACATGGCACGATAAAATCCCTCGCGGGGGAAGCACATTACAATGCTTCAGCATAACTAATTTTATACGTAATTTAAAGAACAAATGCTTGGTTCATTTTGGAGAATAAAAAGAAGGCACCTGGTATGTGGTCAGAATTTGCGATCGGCAGTGACGAGCCGTATCGGAATCGCCAGTTTAAAACATAGTCGCAGCATCCCTAATATACGTGTGTTGAGAAATTGGACAACTGAAATAAAATCCAGCGCTGTTTATCCATTTCTTAATTTGAAATCTGAGTTTTGTCCCCAGTCCTTTTTTTCATGACCACATGAATAACTGCAGTCTGACACTGATAGACCTTTCCATTTTTAACTCTATAGTATATAGACCACTCTTCTTGCGATCGACTGGTAAGGCGCCTGTTCTAATGAGAACCGTGATCAGCTGTCACGCCGTGGAACTTTCACATCAGCACCTGCTTATCAGGTGACCTTGTTAGCAGGGGCTGAATTCCCATGATACTACAGGGATTACTGACAGGCTGGAAGAGACTCATTACCCAGAAGCCTGTGTAGCAGGTCAGAGTTGGACACAGGGACACAGTCTTTGCTCTTATGACTTCTAAACCATTTCCCACATGGCTTGCTGCCTTAGAGCTCTGATCAGATCTTTGTTTAGTCTTTATATTTGTTTCTTTGTTAGTGTAGTTTTTTTCCCTGGTAGTTAGTTCTATAGTACTGTGCAAAAGTCTTAGGCCACCATTAGATTTGTTTTTTAACAATGGTGTAATGAATATATGTAACATATTGTTCTGTCCCAACTACACTGGCTCCCGGTTCATAAACGCATCAAATACTATTGACATTTAAATCCCTCCATGGTCTAGCTCCACCATACCTTTGCAATCTGATTAAACTCTACAATCCAACCAGGTCACTACGTTCCACAGACTCCAACACTCTCTCTGTCCCCAGGTTTAGGCTTTCCTCTATGGGTGGGAGATCCTTTGCTGTTGC
>JAUZST010088533.1:0-19722 GCA_034779995.1 Parotocinclus haroldoi
ATATATACACACATATACTGCGCACAAAAAATAGGGTACACCCAAAATGACATATTCCCTAATTTTGTGAGCAGTGTATACCCCTCAAATTTGGTACCTTTGTATGAAAGTGTACTGTATAATTTACATATATTAGATATATAATATAAGGTAAGGGTTTTATATATATGTCAAAGGGTCTGACGACTTCCTGAACGCATTGTAGTTGAATGCAACAATCTTGATCAGTCTCTATTTCATCTGCCTGGTCTTCCAAGCAGTTTGTAATACTGTCAATACTATCAATGTGTTTTTGGCTACCATCAAACAAAATTATGTGTTGTCACTCATAAATGACTTGTTTTTTTCAATACCACTGGAGCATTCACATGTTTTTGCATACAGTTGTCTCATGAAAATACTATTACATTTACATTACAGTATCTTAAAAAGACTATGTGACTATGGTAATGTCTGATCAACATCCATATCGGTCAACGCTGCACACAACGCATTTGTTAGATGCCGCACACTTGTAGTATTTCTATAACAGCATAAACAAAAACATTCAGAAACACCAGATCCTGCTTTAACAAAACGTCAAAGAAGCCAAATGGCATTCTAGCTGCACCTCTGTCCTCCACTTCCCTTCTGTTGGTAAGTTCAGGTTTAAAGTAAAATGCTGGAATAAACAGGCTGTGGTTGAGCAGAAGGTATCTTGCTCTTTCTTTTTCAGCACATGCTCTTACAGCAACAAACATTTTGTCGAAATAAACCCCAGGAGAAACGCGTATGTGCACACTCACACGAAAGCGCACAACAGAGTAAGATCCCAAGTCACAAATTGCAACCCTTTGTCAACCTACTTTTTTCCCCAGACCTGTGGGAAATGTTACTACATGTTTTTTTAAGATTTAACATTTCACTCACAGCAGATGGTTATGATTGTTTTTTTTTTTGGCTTTGCAATGAAAAACAAATTAAATATTAAAACAGAAAAATCACTAGTGGTTAGAGGCTTTTGCTTCCCACTACATGTATCATAATTCATTTGAAATCTATTTTAACTGTAGCAGCAGAATGTTATCTGCTAAAGCCACGTGGCTTTTCGCTGATTAGATGCTTCTAGGTGCCTTAACTGGAAAACTGCAGCCAAGTGAGTAATAAATAATGCAGGCTGTTCTTGAATGTGTCTTAAGCAACAGTAACACCAGAAATGTATAATTGCAACTCTTCTACAAAATCAAGTTGGGACTTGGAGATTTGCTACAGATTTAGATATGATTTATTCGATCAGGTGTAGCAAACTTAAAATTCAACAATAAGCTCTTCTGACAGCGTTATTAACAAACTTTCTACATCTATTTAAAAAGTTTTTGCAAGACTGAAAATCTATTTAAAGTTAAGCAAAACAGACACGTTACATAAAATGTAAATGATTACAATGTTAGATCGCAAGGATAAGTTTATTGGTGAAATCTGGGCCAAACTGTCGGCCCTAGATTATTATGTTCTATATGCCAATTCATTCATGAATGTTTGTCAACAAAAAGCTTTATCTTAGTCAAGGAGTATCAGGATTGAATCGATAGAAAAATGTGATAATGAGACGAACTGTAGTCACACACTAGGCAAGTGTAAATGTATCCATCTTCCCAAAATGCTTCTCTTTATCAAACCCACTTCATCATTTACCCATCATTCATGACTTGCTTAAGAGCTCACGCTTCAGTAAACTTTAAAAAGAATAAAATATAAATATTCGAGGTGAGATTGGAACCCTTGCCCTTCTCATAGTCCATAACATCTAGGCTACCACTATTTTTAATAAACTCAAAGCTGGGACAGTATGGAAAATGCATATAAAAACACACAGTGTTCCATACATTTGCTTTTATTTCAGTAAAGACAGCGTGAATCTGAGATATTTCATTTTTTTTGTCCGCTCAATTTCATTGTAATTTCTTAATAAACATCCATTCCTGCTTTTCAGGAATGCCACACCAAAATACCACAACGATTACATATTTGTACACGTCTTAAGACGTGTTTGCAGGAAGAATAAAATACATTATAAATATACTATTTCATAACTGTAAAAAATAGCACCTAAAAAACTAAATCACTAGGTCTTCTCTGCGACAAAACCGCCGTCGTGCGGTGAAAAGAAATGAACTTTTTTACAATGTGTTGCAGTCTTGAAACCTTTCACAGACAAAACATGAAATAGCTTCGGTTCATACTGCCTGCAATAAAATAAAAGCCATACGCCAGGTTATATGCATTTTCCATACTGTCCCATCATTTTATGATTTGAGGTTTTGAATAGCTAAAGTTAATAAACAAGTTTCCTCCAAAAAACTATCTATGCAGTAAACAGTAGGTCCTGAATCTAAAACGGTATAGGAAAGGGGACTGTCAAGAGAATTACAGTTTTTCAGTATGGTTATAACATTTATCCCAAATCTTTCCACAACGTATATTTATCATTTTAACGTTCCCCTGGATCATTTATTATAAAGATTTTATTAAAGGGAAATGTAGTTTAGCATCAGTTTTTTTTTCCCAATTCTCTTGCCTCAGCTAGACTGTACGAGTGCTGATGAGGGTCCCTCGAGAAAGCAAATCCTATGGCATAAGCAGTTCGTATTTCTCTACTCGAACAAATCCGCCATGCGTAATCAAGAGTGAGTGATGCTGGGAAGCGAGCCACATGCTACGACATGAAATTAGTCTGACACAGACTTCTATTAAAAATAAGGGACGATAATGACAATAATAACATGTGCCACCGTGTAACGTTATTGTGCAATTACCACTGAGTATGTCGTTCTGTGGCTCTACTCATAGAAATCAATCTATTTTATAACCTACCTAATAGAATTCCACTCAGAATTATAGCGTCGACATTTATGTTTCTAATGTAGGCAGTGTTTAACATGTTCGCCAGTACAGACGGCCCTGATGACTGCGTCACAATTACTCTTATTCCAGAAACAATTCGAATGATTAGAATGCCATCTCAAGTGTCATTGTAATTTGATTAAACAGAGCAGAAAGGGAGGGGAACTCAAAATGTGATGTACTTCTCCAAGGATAAGCAGCAAAGCCATTACGAAGATAATGAGGTGCAATTAAATTAGAAGCGTAATATCTGGAAGGGCAAACAGCAAGGCAGTGCGCGGCAAATAAAATGTGACTGAAATTGTGGCTTATTTTACAAGTCACACTTTTTAATGTGGTTAGGTGCATTAGATGTGACAATGAGATGTAGAACATTATTGGTGGCGAGTAGAGAATCTGCACACAAAATCAGCGTAATGATTCACAAAACAGGGTAGTAAATGGGAACTATGGCACGATGGCAGTGCATGGGAAATGCAATATGAGTTGCAGCTAAAAAAAATTAAACAGTTGCCATCGATAAAGCAATGGCTTTTATATAGAGTGGAAATCTTCTTATATGAGCGTTTTGTTTATGTGAAAAATACAAAAGGAATTGATTTATACCAATTGTTTTCTGAATGACTGTTCATTACCAAAAAATGTTTAAAAGTTATAAGAATATCAGAATATAAGAATATTCTCGATTTAAGCAAAAAAAAAAAAAAAGCGAGAGGGAGTGTTTTATCTTGCGTAACACAACGACCGTTACACCCCTGAACACTCGACCTCAAGAGCTCTATTGCTTTAATACAACAGTTATTTTAAAGAATAAAATAACTAAAAGTATTTTATTTATAGAATAATCATATGTTGTACTATTCTGTATGTTGTATATTTCAAATGGAGGGTTTTTTGTGCTCCAGCAGCTCAGCTTCCCCCAAAATGTCAGAAATTAAATAGTCAAATATGTACAATTGTGTTAACATTGACTTGACTACAAATGCATTACAACATGTTCACCTCGAAGACGAGATTACTGAAAAACAGCTACTAATCACAAATCGACTGACATGATTTTGTCTTCTTTTACATTCCTGTAGCATCAACGCCATAGAAATTCGTTTACTTATACGGTCAGTGCATTTGCCCTTAGGAGCTGAGCGTCCATTCACTTCAAAAAGACTACATGGAACAGTTTTTTTTTTTATTCGGCTGTACAAACTGTTATCGTTAGTGGCAACAACTGGAGCTCCATCTGCGGGTGTACAAAGGGTTTTGTCCTTTTTGAAAAAGCATTAGATCTG
The DNA here is from genome assembly GCA_034779995.1 of Parotocinclus haroldoi. NCBI lineage: Eukaryota > Metazoa > Chordata > Actinopteri > Siluriformes > Loricariidae > Parotocinclus > Parotocinclus haroldoi. The sequence goes on from JAUZST010088533.1 coordinate 4,170, forward strand.
CAACACAATGGGCCAAGGCCGTTTAAGCAGCATAGCTCTGCTGGACATTGAGACACTGGTCCATTCCCTGTAAAAGACGCCTACTTGGTATAATAGGATCACAGACCATTTTCTTGTAAGCTGAAAATGAGTCATAACTTTAAGAGCCTCTGGAATGCCTCCTCTGAAAACACTTTTCTTACATCATCTAAATTCCCCGGGTTGACTCATTCTAAGAAGCGCAACTTTCTGAATTTAAAAAACACAGATGAATCTGCTCCATGAGATTATTCAGGATGGCCAGCTTCAGCCGCCACTGCTCCATCTAGATCAAAAGCTTTGAATATGAAAATGAGTCATTAAAACCGTTGAGAAATAATTAGGTTATTGTGCATTTTAAAGATGAAAAAAACCAGCTTCTCCATTCCTTTGTATTTGTTTGCAAGCCAGTCTTTCCTGGACCAACATGGCGGACACTTTATTGTATCACAGCAATGAGCCGAAGCAGCCAATGCCTAGGGGTATGATCTGATAAACCTAGAAATGCCGAGCGCTGGTGCTTCTTACCCGAAGCAAATACAATGATTATAATCATTGTTCATGGAACGCAAGTTGTCTCTTTCATCATAAGGCATATTGTTCTTTATTTATTTATTTGTGGCAAAAATGTTTGGCTCCCAAGTGGTGGAATGAACTTCCCCTCAATGTTCGAACAGCTGAGTCTCTGGTCTTTTGAAGACCCATTTATTCCGCACCTTAACAAACCACCCTCTTTCTCTCTCCAACTTAAGAAAACACAACCCTATCAGTTTCAGAAGTGTATTCTTGTTTAAACTCCTCATTATTATTAATATACTATGTTACTGATGTCTTAAAGCACTTTTTTGAATCGCTCTGAATAACTGTAAATGTTTCCAAAGGCATTTTATAGAAATGGGAGAGCGCAAAACTATGCTACAAATGGCTTATATATCATTATAAAGTACCTTTAGCTCTAAACATAGAGTAGAACATAAGCAAAAATTAAAGGGGAAATGTGCTAGAACATAGAATAAAACTTGTGATTTAAATAATCTAGCTTAGTTATTAGGGTTATTTCATTATTATATTATAGGTGTGAACAAAACTTGTGGTTACTTGACAACACGTCAGTGACACCATTTTGGTGTGAAAATGCCTTGCTGTTATCACAAATATCATCACTGTGAGAACACTCCTCAACCAATCAGGTTATGAGATCTAACTGTTAACTAACTGTTGTATAATGTATTGTATGTTATACACTTATATATAAACTATTTTCTTATATTCTTATATAATAAATTTTACCTTATTCCTCTTAGTCCCTTTTATGGTCCCGACCATAAGGCCACACTTCGAACACAATGGTGCAATCTTCCAAAGATAACGATAAGGCAACAATCCCATAAAACCAAAAAGAATAAGAAGAAGTAGGGCATGGTCACAGGCATATTATGTATATTACATTCTATATATTTTATGATGACGTATATACAGTATCTAACAAAAGTCAGTACACCCAGCTGCCAGAGGCTTAGACATTAATGGCTGTGTGTTATTCTGAGGGCACATCAAATTGACATCTTTCTACACTTTATACAAGCTGTAGACTTTACATTGTAGCAAAGTGTCATATCTTCAGTGTTGTCCCATAAAAAGATAATAGTAAATAGAAAATAGTTACAGAAATGTGAAGGGTATGCATATTATACCAGTCTTCTGGTCAGGGGTGTCATAGTGGGGTAAACAGTTACCAGGGTGCCAAGTTGGGGGGATTCCCCTTGAGGTGTCTGGAATTTGAGTTTTCTTTAAAATATTAATATAGTTTAAAGATCATAATAAATTCTAGCTAATGACTAATGAATATGTGATGTTTTAGGTAAATAAATTGGTGGATTAATGGATTAACCTGTGTGTCCTAACCAGTGGCGGCTGCTAGTTTTTCAAGGAGGGGAAGCTCATTTTCAGCTTACATCATACAATTTGTCAATTTATTTATACACAAATTCTGCTCTCCATTAAAAAAAAAAACAAGAAATCACACAGCTCTCTCACATCATTAAAATTTCCTGGATTGACTTATTCTAAGAAGTGCAAACTTTCGTAATTTGAAAAACATGAAGGGATCTGCTCCATGAGATTATCAAGGATGGCCCTGTACAGATGTCTGTAGCGCTCCTGGGGATCCCGGAATTGGGAGAGACGGCACTTTCTCATGGCCTTATCTCGTGGGTCAGATGTGAGACCTGCTGCTTTGGCATAAACAGTTTGGAAAGCCCCCTCTGACCTCTTCTCTTTGACAAAAGCAAAAAGAGGCTCGATTCTTTTCTTGCAGTAGAGAACATCCATGGCCCTCTGCTGGACTACTAAGACCACATCAGTCTCTGAGAAGGTTTGTTCATATGTGTAAAACATAAACACAAACGTAAAATCCTCCAGATTGCTTACAAAATATTTAAATGTGTGATCATCCATTGTCTTAATCGCAGTGATGTGCAGGAGGCCATCATAGTTGTTTGCCTCAGTGCTTATTATCTGTGATGTGAAATTCCTTCGAGTAGGAGTTCTCCTCAAGAAAAGATGAATTGGAGAAAAATGTGCATCTCAAAATAGTTTTCAATCAAAATGATATTTAGCCTATCGACTGATTCTCCAAACATAATGCTGAAGCTCAACATCCAGGCCTGCCAGGCCCGCCCTCATCTCCATTCACCCGCTGAGCGACCGAAAGCAGGACAAAATCGGGGCAATTATCCAATGACCATTGAGTTTCGGGGCAATTAAAAGAAAAGTAGTCTTCATGTAGTCTTATTGAAGTGACTGAAGCCTCAGCTTGCAAATGCATTAACCAAGGACCGAATAAGAAAATGATTTCTTGAAATCTATTGCATTGACGTTACGAGAATTTATTAGACATTAACAAAGTCAAGTCAGTCGATTTGCTGAAGAAGCTGATTTTGAATGAACGTGTTCCAGTAAATCGGTATTTTTTGACATTTTAGGGGAAGTTAAGCTTCCTATGCAGTCTTACAGAAATCGTGTCACCCCTTGCACTAAATGGTTCAGTCTTTTTTAACTAAGGGCATTTAACTGAAGCACATTGAATCCGTGCTACAGAAGATGATGACCAAGAATGCTTAATCCAGTTTTTAGAAAAGAAAAAAAAGACAGTAAAGAGAGAAAATAATAATAAATAAGGGAAAGCAACTGCTAAATATGAAAGCATTGTTATTGCATTATTATTGGGCCATAACATAATTAGGATACTAGGCTAGATTTACTAGATTTAGTAGGTTAAATGTATTAGGGATTAAGGGCACTGAATTTGGTGCTACACCCCTAAATTTCAGCCACTCCTTCAGTCTCGGCACCTTTGCCCCAGCAATAAGACGTGCTGAAACTGAATTTGCATCAGTGGCTGTAAAGTTTCACTTTTTTCTCACATCAAATATTTTACTATTATTATTATTATTATTGTTGTTGTTGTTATTATTATTATCATTGCATTACAGTCCTTTGCTTTATTTAGGCTTTAAGGGGTTACGGGTTCCAGGACCACCCGCGATACACGAAAATCTGCTAACTAGGGGAAGTATTTCTACACTATTTTAGCCAAAGAACTTGCAGAACGTTTGGGTGGCATCGTAGGGCTTGAATGAATTGAGTCTATAATGAAACTTTCACAAACAGCGAACACAACACCGCAGATTACTTCTCGTTTTTGGTGAGTATTCATCCGCTGAGAAAAAAACGCTATTGCAGTGTTTTTAACTGTTGAATAATCAAGCAACACGCTAAAGTAATTTTCAGTTCGATTGTACAGTTATTCCCAATAAAAGGTTTTCATTCAATTCCAACAACTCATTCTTGGTGCGTATTTTTTTTCCATTGGGTGTATTTGAGTTAAGTGACGTTAAAAACCTAATCAGAACATGAACACAAATGTGAATAAAGGTTATCTGAAGGGACGTCATGTGGTGCATAAGCATTCATCATGAAAAAACAGAGATGTGACAAGTCATGTATGTCCACATATACAGGAATCAGACCACAGAGAAATGTAATGAGAAATAGTAAAGTGGTTAGCTACCCCATTCCATGCATCCCACTCTATAGAGGGAGAAAGACTTTCTTATTAATCTTTGATGAACCCTGAGCCACAAGGAAAGGCACAGCAATCAATCTGACTTGACAACACTCTAAAACATACTTCCCAAGGGCTCTGGGTCAAATCGGCAGCTTCTCAATAGAGACAAAGATGGTGCAACAAATCTGCTTAAGCATTGTCTAAGTCAAAGCTGAAAGAGTTGTTTTAAGGTTAGGAGTAAGTGCATGCCCTAAAGGAGGCAACGCTAATGATTATTGAGCCTGTGCTACTTAAAAAAAAAATCTGATCATTGACAGCTGTGGCACACCAAAAAAACAACTTAAGAGTTAATACATTTCCCTATATGAGCAGAAGCAATTAAGACTAATTAGACATGGGCTGGAAAAAAAACTGAGGCAATCCTAATACGCCAATAATGACATATTTTGTATAATATATCAGACTTGGAATGCCAATTAGAAAGATACATTTCAAAGGTGTATTTGAATTTGAATGTTTTCCATGTACAGGTCCTTGAACGTTTGTAAACAACAAACAAGTTAACCGAGTCAGGTATTTTCATTTAAAGGCATGTCAATCGGTTAAGAGTGAAAACTGTTTGTATTTAAGAAGAGATATTTACTAAAGCCTGGTCTTCACAGAATGTTTGTTGAAGCATATCCACAATCCACAGTCAGATAGACTGTGTATAAATCGAGATATTAAGACAACTGTTATTTAGTTGTTATTTAGCTGGTATACAGTCGACCAACAAAGATCACAAGGGCTTGTAATAGGAGCACAGTGTAGCCTCTGTGCAACTAAAGGCCTCTTTCACGCTGGCTAGCGTTAATATTCATGTGTCAAACATCAGGAGAACACTGAACAACAATGGAGTGCCTGGGAAATTGCAAAGAGAAAGCCACTGTACTCCAAAAAGATCATGAAACCAAAACAGATCTTTTAGGTTGAAATAAGAAGTGTCATACAGTGAGGCGAAAAAGTATTTAGTCAGCCACTGATTGTGTAAGTTCTCCTATTTAAAAAGATGAACCTTGCCTTTTGTAGATTCACTCTTCCCAACCTGGTGCAGGTCTACAATTTTCTTTCTGGTGCCCATCGGCAGCTCTTAGGTCTTGGACATGGTGGAATTTGGAGTCTTGAGTGTTTGAGGTTGTCGACAGGTGTCTTTTATACAGATAACGAGGTCAAACAGGTGCCATAAATGCAGGTAACAAGTGGAGGACAGAAGAGCTTCTTATACAAGCTACAATTTTGTGAGAACCAGAAATCTTGCTTGCTTGTTATTGGCTATATACCTATTTTACACCATAATTTACAAATAAATTTTTTAAAAATCCCACGATGGGATTTCCTGAGGTTTTTTTGTTACCTTACTTTGTCTTATTATTACAGAACTCTCCCCACTGTATATGAAGACGAAAACTGCATTCCAGCCATAAATCTGTATCCCATCTATGAAACATGGTAGAAGTAATATCAATGGCCAAGTTAGAATGGTTGGAATGTGTAGGACTGGTCAACCATTGCCAGAAAGGTTTAGTTGCAGTCATAGCTGCAAAACGGGGTCACACACCAGATACTCAGCATGATCATGATTTGGTACAAAAGCAGTTTCTACCAAACTCTTTGATAAGCATAAATGGCCAAATGATCTCCAGTGCATAATAAAATAATTAATATGTTTAAAAACGATGTGCCTCAAAGTCCTAACTATTTCTGATTTGACTTGTTTTGTGTTGTCTTGTTGAAAAATGCATGAACATCCCTGGAAAAGCCGTTGTCTTGAAGATATTAATGTCTCTCTAAAATCTCAGTGTACTTTTCTGCATTAATGCTGTCATCACAGAACTGAAACGACCTGTGCCAGGGTCACTAACCCATCCCCATCCCCATACCCATGACAGGTCGTGGCATTTGGACTAGTTGATAATAGTCTGGATAGGCCTTTGGTCCAGAGCACAAGGCGTTTATTTGTTTAACGTCTCAGGGCTAAGAGACATCTAGGACGGACCATCATACAGTGGAAACATATTGTGGGCACATAAATCAGAATTCTAGATCTTGTTTTGGAAAAAATGGAGACTGCATGCTTCGGACCACAGACGAAAAAAGACCATCCAGGCCAAAAGATATTTTTGATACTAGCATTTTTCATACATTTATTTCATGGTGTTTTCTTTATCTACTTTTTGGACTTGTGAGGACCTTGTAATGATGTTTTAGGTCACATTTACACAGAAATGGAGACAATTTCTAAGGGATCCACAAACTTTCAAACATCAGCTTAATAAGCTATTAAGTGGCCCACAGTGCGCCAAGAAAGGATTTAACTGTATTACAACATGAGCAGTAGCTTGAACTGTTGGCACACGGCAGGTCGGGAACCTGCATTGATGTTATTTATGCCAAATTCTGCCCCTACCATCTGCATATCACAGCAGAAATCGATAGCCATTAGAAACGTAGACATTTTAGATCATATTTCGAAATGTACTCCCTGCTCGCAATAAACATGTACCCTGTTATCCTCAGACTTATATTATTTGGCTGGCAGGAAGGGAACTGCTGCTGTTGTAGCTAGTCTGGGTCAAGATTTAACTTCTCTTAATCACTTCAGCTGCAGAGTAGATAACTGCATATTAGATTTAATGTGGCACCAGTTTGCCCTTCCTGATGAAGCCTTACCCATTTCTCAAGACTTGAGACCAAGCGCAAGGATTACACCCCCCATGGACTGGGTTTATTTGTCCATAAATGCGCCACTCGACCCTAAACAGCTGGAGCCACCTGGCCACCAACGCTGCTCAATCACTATTTTGGGAAAGCCAGTATACTCTACTACTTCAGCCTTCTTGTCAGCTCTGACCATTTTTTCACGGTGTTTCAGTATCTAAAGTACTGAAACAGCCTCATATGGCGCCAACTAAGCCATGGACAAAGACACTTCACATATCCCCCTCCCATAACTTTGATATGAATACTAACTGAAGCTCTTGACCTGATTTGGAATAATTTCTGTTCTGCTGCCACTTGAGTGACCCAGTTATGGGTCTTTCTAAAGTGGCCCATGAGTGTATAACGGTATATATGCAATAATAAACAGTTTCCGACACAAGTAAGATGAGGGGAAATTATTTCATTTCACCCAAGCCTATAAAATATCAACTATAAAATCAAGCACAACGAGCTTGTAATTAAAACGAGCATCGCCTCTTCTGCATGCATACAAATTAGCTTGAGAACATTGAGTACAAAAATGTAACACAAAGAGTAGTTTGTGCTACATTGAAAACATGAAGTAAAAAAAGATCCTTAAATGGACAGATGTGTGATTCATCCAGAGGGCAACAACAGTGAGTATTAAAAAGTGTAAGAGCCTTCACACATACAGCAGAATTTGGTCCAGTAGAAGAGTAGAAGAATTAAAGGTTTACAGTCTATGCTGATCCAAAGCAAATTTAGAAAAACCATAGATATAAGAGGATTTACATCTAGGAATTTTGCAGGCCAGTCCAGAAGTGTGATTGCTGCTGAATGTTCATCATGCCAATCAGTCATTGCAGCCCTGTAAACATGACAATTGTCATCCCGGAATACAAAGATAAGGATGTTCTGTTCCTCTGTAAGATAATGAGCAAGACTCAAGCCAGGTTTTCTAGGAGCCCAGTGTACGCAATGTGGATCAAATTTTGCTGTCAACTTAACCGGATGATCCATTTATACATTTCAACCTTTACAGAAGCTCCTTCAGCTTGTACTACACCTTGCACACAGTCCTCACTGAAGACCTTATGTCTTTAATGGACACAACAACTTGCGTCAATAACCAAGACAGAAACGAGTTTCAGTTGACTAGACAACACATTTCCAGTTATGAGCACTCCAAATTTTGCCTTTGTTTGCCCACTGTAACCAGACAACTTTGTGAGCAGAAGTGAGCAAAGGCCTCTTATGTGCCACTCTGCTCCATATGTCCATGGTATGCAGTTCCCTGTGGAGTGTTCATTCACAATTTATTTTTGAAGCACCTGCTTTGACTTTTAGAAGCAATTTTTATTCACACCAATTTAAAATGGAACAGTTTTAATTATATTGAAATATTCTGGTAGTTCTTGTCTGCCAGTTTTTTGTTTCGGCCGCAGTTTTTTGCCACTGCTGGTAGACCTGTATGACCAGATGCTTCCTTCCTTCACAATATGGCGTTTGGCACCCCCAAATGTCAATTATTCAAATCTATCACATTTACTGCACTGTACAACAACAGGACAGGCACATACATTTATGAACACCATAAACAGCTTACAAATAAGCGGAGGAAAGTTATCAACACAAAAAAGTAACTTGCACAAAAACATCTCTAAACACATCAGCCAAGTTAACACAGTCTGTAGTTCAAACGCGAGCTAACAAGCAAGCGATCACACGACCACTAAGCGTTGACAGGCTGTTGAGGTGACCAGCTGCTGACAGCTGTGATATCTGGAGTTAAAATTCAGATTTATATTCACTATTGTACAACAGACCCTACAAAAGACCTTGGCTGCTAAATCGTACAGGTGATGATCAAAGAAATAAATAGACGCTCAAGACACTGATAACTAAAATTATCATATAATAAATTATCAGTTATCCCATAACTGGACGTCAACATTCCTGTAACTGTATCATAGTAGCTCTTCTGTACATTTGGATCAAACGGTGTAGGATTTGATGTTCTTTGTACATTGATGAGTTAGGGTGGTTCATGGTTTGTCCCTACTCGTAACCCTGTATAAGGTCCCTTAACCTTTTTTATGTTTTGGCTAATATTTATCTTTACCTATCTCATTTAAATATATCATAATATAATCTTAATAAAATGCAATAAAGTACTCCTTAAGTACAATGTAGATGTTTCTATACTGTACCATATACTGTAGGGTTTCTGCAGTTTGGTACAGTTTGATACTCTTTAAATATATAAAAATGAATATTTAGAACATATAACCTGACAAATGCTGACAAACAGCTCTGTATGCCTCAGCACCTTCCTATTTTATTGCTCATTGCACAAACAACAACAAACAGTAGAAAGCACAGGCAAAAGACTTTAGTTTAACAAAAACAATAACTGGAATTGGTATTAATTCTCTTTCAATTTCTGAAAAAGCTAAGCTAAATGAGATAATAATGTAAAGAAATTACAGTTCACTAAAGGTTCAATTACACACTTAAATATATGTGGACTAGCCTAAATAGTTCCAGTGTTAAATATACAGCATTTAGCTGATGCCCTAATCATTCCATTTAGTCCGTTAGCAAATGCTCTTATCCTGAGCAACTTATTGATACGATACGATCTTGCAATCCAAGCAATTGTGAGTTACCGGATTTGCTCAAGAATCCAAAAATGTTGGTGAGGTTGGGAGGTGCTTACATTTCATACTACCATAAAAGTCTTAGGCCACCATTAGATTTGGTATTTTATTGTTTTAGCAATGGTATAATGACCATTAGATAATTGCATCTTGGTATTTGAAGAGAAAAAAATACAGGACATAAGTATACTATGTAAAAAACTAAAAAAGACTTTTCTGTTGGCTACAGTGGCAGTTGACAGTGACCTCCCATTTTACTGGAACAATAATAGTATCTTGCAGCTTCATTGGGATGCCAAGTTGACCCTTTAGTCCAAAGCGGCCTGATCAGAAATGTTTTGTTTTTGGAAAAGAGCAGCAAAGAATCCATTTATTCAGAAGGGAAAAGGCACGAAAAGGATCTGATATGCTAAGGCAAACAAAGTTTGGAACGAAGATCAGTATAAAAGAGTGACATATGCAATTTTCAACGATATCACATATGTTCATTATACCATCGTGAAAACAACAAATCTAATGGTGGCCTCAGACTTTTGTCTGTAGTTCAAGCAATTGATAGTGTAGGTCCTTGCTTAAGGCCCCAACAGTGGCAGCTTGGTAGTGCTGTAACCCTCAATCTTGGGGTTAATAGGTCAGTATCTTAACTATTGTACATCTCAAAACAAATATACGGAATTAAAAATGAAACAACTGTACTACTTCAATTGTCAAACAAATAAATTACAATACACACAACATTCAAGATGATCCGTACCATGCTTCAGACTCTCTCTCTCTCTCATTTACTGGCAAGCAGAACTATATGTCCGCCAGGGAATGGCATCTGAGCTTCAGATCTCACAACAAAAAGCTTGTAGTCGCTGAGAAATCAAGAAGAAATATGGCCAATAGAATCGTTTGACTGTACAGTGAGAGTGAATAACATTAATTATAAAAAAACTGCTTTGTTTTTTTTTCCATAAGAAAATTATGTTTTGTTCTTGCAGGTGCAAATAACAGTGTGAATAAACAGAATGAAAGCTTGAAGTCTTCCAAATGTTTAATTAGCAAGCTTACTTTATATGATATAAAAGCAGAAGCACTGGTATTTCATTTTAGAGGGCTCCCTTAAACCACGATATTGACTCGAGGGTAATAGGTTTCTCCTCTAGGAGAATTTAAACTAATTACACCCAGGCAGGCAAAAACTAGGGCATCCCAGAAGACCTTAAACTGCACAGCTAATTCTCGTAATGCATGGAAGGACATTTCACGGAGAAGAGCGGTTATTCTACTGGGAAGAGTCCAAATGTCAAGGCAGTGTTACGACACACACAGTGTCCTGACACACTGATCGAGTCACAATGATGTCAAATATATTATATAAAGGTTCTAGGCATTGTGCAGAAGCCAAGCCAGTGCTCATGTATATTGAATACAGCATGCCTTGCTGCACCTACAGAACTGTGCAAACGTTTTAGGCCACCATTATATTTGTTGTTTCAGCAATGGTATAATTAAGCAATAATATACAGACAGGGGGATGTTGGCAGTGGTGTGCTCGAGGCACAGATCAATATTTTACTTTATAGCATGAATCTCGAGTGTATTATTGCAATAATACTACAGTTCAGTTAGAAGATAGAAAAATATGTTTGTTAACACGCAGCAAGGTTTTCTGCCTGTATACATTTATTTTTTCGTTTTTAGCATCAGTGGCCATTTCAGCGACACATTCAATACACAAGAATATCTCAAGAACAGTCATACACACACTCAAGTCAATGCCAACCTGGTGTAATCAATTAACCTAACACGTCTTTGGACTGTGGGAGAAAATCGGAGTAAACCCATGCAGATGCGAGGAGGACATGCTGACTCCACACAGAAAGGACCCAGGCTGCCTTACCCTGGGACTGAACCCAGGACCTTTTTCGTGAGGTAGCAGCACCCAATGAGCCACTGTACCGCCCATCCTGTGAGGTTAAACAATTCTATGTCAGCACCCCGCTGCTAAAACTTCATTCTGGAGGCATTATAGTCAGAGAACATAATAAACACAACTGTTTTTCATATAGACAATAAAAACAAATGTCATGATTTAAACATTTATATTTGTTCAAAAGAAAGTATTTACATGCAGCAAATAAAATGGATCTGACTGTTATAAAGACAGAAGAGATCCTGGTGTTAATGAAAGTCTGGTATCCTGTTTTAATTTCCGTTACTTGATTATTGTTTATTTATTTGGAAGATGAAGCTGGTAATGTTAATACATTACTGATTACTTTAAACCAGCAAACAATGTCTTTCTGAGTGTTGTGAAGTAAAGCCCAGGACATTTGATTTCCTGTACTGACTTCCAATCTGGTTCCATCTTCCAAATTTAAATCGAAACAAATGTTTTCAAAGTAATGGATATTATAAAGTCATTGCAATTTATTATGGAATTATAAAGTTGCTGCTTTGTTATGGCTGGGGTTGTTAGTAGGGTTACGTGTGTATGTGGTGGAGCAATACTCAAATACTCAAACTGTAGGGAACCAACTACACTGCTCACAAAAATTGGATGTTTCATTTTGATATATGACATATTGGACTCAAAAATCTCAAACTTGGATTCGTAACTCCATTATTTCCCTTTGCTACTGATCTTCATTCCACTCTTTGTGAGCATAGCATATATTTTCACCTTGTTCCCCCTCAGAAAGAAGTGGCTTCTTGGATGCTACCCTTCCAAAAAGACCATTTCTGATCAAGCTTCTTTGGACTGTAGATGGGGTGCTGATATCAGATGCTGCTGTTGCTCAAGTGCAAGGCAAGGTCACAGTAAATAATTTTCAATGTAGTCTATAGAAGCTGTTTATTTGTTTTTCTTTCCTTTGAGTCGTTTACTGAATACAAATTTTCTATACTTTTTGGCTGTTTTTTAAAAATGAGACTTAAAATGAATGATATATGCCTATCATACGTGATCTAATCTAACGGTGGCCCAAGACTTTTGCACAGTACCATAAGGAAAGGCACATAGAGAGGAAAGCATTTTAAGAGAATAACTCCTTTCCTGATATTAATTATGGTGGGGGTTCTGTTATACTCTAGGGTTTAAAATTAAATGGCCTTCAGAATCTCTACACTTGAATATTATTGAAAATACGAATCTAATTTCCATTCCATAATAGATTTGGCCTGCTGTAAGTCCAAGTATATGAGAGAACCAGAAGGAGTACACGTTTTATTTTAGGTATGATTATTTCTGTAACTGAATACTTTTTACATTTAGGCTATGTGTTACATTTTAAAAGGAGGATCTGTACCTTTTACTGAGTACATTTATGTATGTAGTCTGACCAACTAAGGATATATTCAACTAGGGATCTAGACACAAAAGCTTTATTCTATGTGCAAAACAAATCCTGATTATAAGTCTCCTCATCATGGATCATAGTAGATATTCATGTTTTGAAATGAATCCTCTAAACATGACAGCTTTTTCTCCTAAAGGTTCCTTTAGGGCTTGCTGCTCTCACGCTGTGACGACAGATGATATCATTTTAAAGCTCTCTCTTGGCAAGGGATAAAAGAACACTCCAGTGCCCGAGGCTGAAGGTATTGTTATTCACTATGGCCTCAGGACTTTGAATGAGATGTCCCTGGAAAAAAAAAACCCTAGCATAGTTAACTGTGCCACGATAACAGGTTTTTAACCAATGACATCTTAAAATCTCCTACTTAAGCATTAAGCTACTAGATTTGCATTCAGGCTTCATCCCGTCTGATCTATTTAAAACATAATGCTAACATAATTTTATAGAAGGAACAAATGTTAGAGCTGTTATCAATTATAAGCAAAGGAAACCATGCCGGGTTGAGAGGACCAAGACAATACTAATACACCTTACAGCAGCTTTTGTACACTGAAAAATGACTGAACCCACTGTGCACGTAAAGACTTAGTGTAACTGTAGGTACTGTCATGTCAGTAACATTGCTTTAACATACTCGGTAGTTTTAATGCCCTAAACCTGCTATCCAAACCACCAGCTCCACCTACACTTGAAAAGTAGCTACAGGTACTTGAAAGTTTGTGAAACCATCAAGAGTTTTCTGTATTATTTCCTTAAATTGATCCCAAAACATCCTCAGATTTTTAGCTGAATCATAAGAGTAGATAAAAAAACACAAACTAGACAAATCTACCATAGCTCACAAAATTAGGAAATATTTTATGATATTTATTATCATTTTGAAATATCCTCTAATTTATATGAGCAGTATATTAATGGTCATTAACTACTGCTCAGAATTATCCTATATTGTATATATGTGTGAGTGGTAAAAGTATGTGAACCTTTGATTTCAGTGTTGGAGTGACCCCCTTATGTTTCTGTTTATTAGTCCAGAAAATGATCTTAACAGAATTTTAGTCTTTACCAAAGTACAACTACAGCTCTGGGATGCTGGTGGGTTTCCTCACAAACTGCTTACTTAAGATTTCTATTATAGTAAGGTCAGGACATTCAGAATTCATTGTAACATTATTGATTACAAACCGTCCTAGCAAAGCAGCAGCAAAACAGATCTAAACCATGATAACACCACCAAACGAGGGTTCACAAATACAATAAGGTTCTTATTGCAGTGTTTTCTTTTTTCCACAATTAATGCTGCTCATTTAAGCCAAATTGAGAATTTCCTGATATAATTTTTTTTTATTTAAAATATTATGTTTGTAATAAATGCAAGGTATTTATTTTCTGCTTTTAGAGAAACTTTATTTCTATGTTAAAACTAAAACGTGAGCATTTTTTTTCAAAGCCATTTTTATCACAAGTGATGATTTTGATAACTGGCGCGTTTCTTTTTTTTATTATTTTAAAATCACAACAATATGCACTCTTTCATTGGAAAACATGTCCCAGCTTTAATAGTTGAACATATTTACATTTCAAACATTATGACAAAAGAAGGTCCAGGGTTCAAATCCTACCTCTGTCAAGCTGCCAGTGTTCTGGGAGGTTTCAAAGTCTTCACAGATGATTTTGTAACATTTTCCAAAACTGTTTTTGTTTTGTTTTCAGGCTGATCAGATGAAATGAAATAATGTCAGTCAGTCAATTACAGCTTGATCACTGTTTATTGAAATAACTTGTCCACCTTGTCCTAGCGAAAAACTCTTGTGATATTTGAGTGTTTTTTGTTGTTTTTTTCATTTTTCACACAAAATTTTCATCTTGATGGTTGGAAAATCAGATTATATTTAAACAGACTTGAATAATGGTCTTTATTTTGAAACAACTCGAATGTAAAAAAAAAAATAATAAGGGCTTGGAAAACTGCTTCATCCCAAATGTGTGAAGGAGCTGCCCTTAGACTGTATAATCAACAATGCCCTTAACAGACTGCCCCTGTCCACATAAACCACCATCACCACCACATACACCATCCTGACCATGTGCAATAATTTATACTAATGTAAATATGTAAATAAGGAAATTCTTTTAGATAGATTTTTTTTTACACTTCTTACACTTAAATCTGCCCATGTCCCCACTGTGGGACTAATAACGGATTATTTTATCTTAAATACAGATGAGACAGAGCTAGACTTTACTCTATTTAACACTAGAATGGCCAGGATTCCATAACTACTACAATGACCACCGTGGTCATTTTGACCGTCTAAAGTTTGCATGCATTTTTATGATATCATACAGTATAAATTAATACATTAAATCATCTTTTTAAAATAGGTCAAAATATCAGAAAGACAATAATACTGTATTGTACTAATGATTATTTATTAATTTACAGTATTGAATATACTATTGCAATATATGGAAGCATTATGTTGTGCATTCGAATGAAACAAAAATATAACAAAAATTTTAACATTTACTGCAAATATAAAGGACAATAATACTTAAATCTGTTTTATGCAACAAGTTGAGTTTTATATATATATATATATAAAATATTGTATTATATTTATATTAAATATTATACTGTGAGTAGTCTAGCTGCATGTCATGAAATAAGTGACTACAGATAATATTTCCCTAATAGCTATTTCTAATAAATACTAGTTAATTTCAAGCACCCAGTA
>JAUZST010088544.1:0-19722 GCA_034779995.1 Parotocinclus haroldoi
GTACTGGACTCTGGACCAGAAGGTCCAGGGTTCAAATCCCACCTCTGCCAAGTTGCCACAGTTGGGTCCCTGAGTAAGGCCCTTAACCCACAAATTGCTTGGATTGTAACACTGTATGAATTGTAAGTCACTCTGGATAAGGGCGTCTGCTAAATGCTGAAAATGTGAAATACAGACTTGGGGTATTTGCAGAAGATCTGAGCAGCTTCTGAGGCCAAAATTGTACTTCATAAAATTTGTATCCATTACTACTGTACTGTAATGAAGCCCATCATTTTATAATTTACAGTGAAATTTCATAGTAAAACTGTAAATTGATTTTTTTTTCCCCTTGGAGGCCATTCAACATTCACACAGATGAAACGTGCATGTAATCTTGTAATAACCCAACGTTTTCAGTCTCATATCCTTTTAACTAAAAAAAAAACTACTCAATGAGTAGCCAGATATACGACAGGGGCACTAACTAAAAACTAACACTAACTCACAAAGATGCTTAGTGTCTTTAAGGAACCAGGCTTAAATGGGGAACCAATCCTCAAGTCTTGATTTTTCTATATGTTTTTGTGATCTCTGTCTGTTTTGGGGTTGGTTATTCTGATCATGATCAGCTTTGTTAATAAGATCCTCTATTACAGTCAGTTAAGACCTTGAAGATGGGTATGTGGCACTAAATAGTGGAGTCCATTATTGTGTCCATGAATCTCTCCCAGGTGCATCACTCTATTCTCACAGTGAACATGGAAGTGATGGGAAGTGATGATGTTCTACCTGCAGTGTACGACAATAGGGTGGTTTCCTGATTGCTGTTGCTGTTTCTGCACCGCAGCGATGATGTCGATCATTCCCTTCCCCTCGGCTGGAATCCCGATCTCCGGCCAGCCGTGAAAGTGGAAGTGACGGACCAAACGTGTCTCATTTTCCTGCACAACAAAACAGAACTCCTTACTCGTGTAACCATAGCACTGGCCTTCAGGTTTTGAAGATTTGCCAGAAATGGAGTTGTCACATCACCTAAGTTAATGATTGTTTCATTTACATTTTAACAAATTCTTATAAATATATATGTTAGTGTATTTACGGTTTATTTCCAATGTCTTTAGGATTAAAAAAAGAAAAAAAAAGAAAAAAAAATCACGACTGAGGTTCAGAATTTTGTTTTATACTGGGGTTTGATTTTAGGATTTGAAGTAATCTTTTAGCTTTGAAGTTTTATTATTAAAGTATTTCAGCATTAATGGTGATATTAGGGTAAATGTTTAAGATTAACGTTAAGATTTCATTGACGACGCACTCACTCACCGGCGCATAAGTGAGTACCAGGTCTCTGAGACTAAAGGTGTCATCACACTGATTATCTTCCTTGATCTCCACTGTGTAGTCTCCATATTTCACAGTCTCTTCTGAAGGCCAATACTGAAAACACTTGTCCTGAAAATCATGCAAATACACGTTTTAATTTGAATTACATACACACTATACACTCACCCTCCAAAAGTATTGGAACAGTGAGGCCAATCCTTTTACTTTTTATATAGACTGAACATATTTGGGTTTGACATTAATATAAGAATATAGTTTTATATATATATATATACACACACACACACACACACACACACACACATTTCAGGTATTCCAGGTTTTCTGGATCTTGTTCAGAAGATGGCACCACACATTTTTCTTGTGAGCAAAAGTATTGGAACAGATACATTTTTAACACATTTAATTAGGGGATACTTAAAAATGATTACGAATAGGAACTGCTGAAAATCTGATCCTGTCCATTTCCCATCGGCAGTCTTGGCTGACCATACACTCTACTGAACAGTCACTGTGGGGCACTCTCATCCAGTTTGACATGCTTCTGTTCACCCCCATGAATATGTCACTTATTACTCAATTACGAAAACTTGTGTTTGAGTTTGCATAATCGTACAACTTTCTTTGACTTTTCATTTGCTTTTCTGATTATCTTGTTTAACAAAATAAAGCAAATGCTTCTTTTTAATCAATTTATATTAATTTTTAAATGTCATCTAATTTTTGTGAGCAGTTGTTTTTCCAGGCCTTCACTGCAACCTGTTTCAGTTGGTGTTTATTTTGGGGGATTACTCCCTTCATTCTCCTCTTTGGCAGGTAAAATGCATGCTCTATGGGTTTATAATCTGGAGATCAACTAAAATAGTCCAAAACCTTCAACATCCATGCTCTGATGAACTATGTTTACTTTTGGCAGTGTGTTTATGGTCATTATCTTGTTGCATAAAAATCTCCCAATCAGTGTGGTTGCAGCTTTCTTTAGTTTGACAGACACAATGTTACATTAGACTCCTGAGCCCATTGTACTGCTGCCATCATGTGTGGCAACATCAGTGAAGGTTAATGAGTCTGTCCCAGAAGAAGCCTTGCAAGCCCACGCCATGATGTTACCTGAATTGTGTTTTACAGCTGAGCTTGTACGTTTGGGACAATGAGCAGATCCTTTCTTTCTCCAAACTTTAGCCTTTCCATCAAATGGGTAAAGGTAAATATTTGTCTCCTCAGCCAATAAAACTTTACTGGCTGGCTTTATTTTTGTACTTCTCGGCCAATACCAGCCTGGTCTTTCTATTCTTGTTGATAATTGGAAGCTCCTATTCTTTTGTTCATGAAGTCTTCTGCAAACAGTAACCTGTGATACCTTTACTCCTACCCTCTGTGGTTGTTGCTGATGTTAACAGTTATTTTTAGGGTCTTTCTTTGTAGCACACACAATGTTTCTGTCATCAACTGCTGTGGTTTACCTTGGTCTACCTGTTTTAAATGTGTTACTTAGTACACCAGTGGTGACTTTCTTCTCTTCTTTTACCATCAGTTACCAGAAAGTCCATCAAAGAATAATCATACTTATTATTTCATATTGTTATATGAAATCTAAATGAAATATGACTATCTATTGGACATTTCTTTAGCATGTTCAATAATTTGCAACTTTGAAAAAAAAACTTGTCTTCGCATTGTTTAACAGTGAACAGTTTGTTCACCATAACCCACCATTAACCCCTAGTTTTACTTGCAAGCTACATGCAAGCCTTTTGACCTGCATTGGTCTGAGGTTTCATTTTAAGATGTCCAGTATTTAATATCTTACTTAGATGGGGCAAGGGGGCATTATGACAAACCAAATGCTGACAGTGGAAATTTGGAAAAAAAATGTAAAAAGGAACTGAGCCTTAAAAAGGAGCCTGTCCAGCTCTAACAATTAACGATTAATTGGTAAAGATCTGTGTCCGTTAAGGTCAGTTTGACTTCAGGCTATTTTAACTGAAATAACATAAAATATATTAACATTTTTACACATATTTGCTTGGATACAATTTGATAATCTTCAGGAAGATAAACAGCCATCTGCCTTAAAGTCCAAACCTAACGAAACCATCCCCATAGTTGTAGAAGAACAAAGAAACAAAGACATCCAAACTTGGGTAGCAATTTCAACTTCACTGCTCACAATCATTATGGGATGTTTCCAACTTTTGTGAGCAGTATAAAAACAATTTATAAATGCTGCTGCCAAAGTGACCCCAATGATAAAATATGTTGGTCAACTTGAAACTAACTGGATGTGGATGGATGAGATGTCTGTGTGGGTGTGTTTATACTTGTTCTCTCTCCTGGAGTTCTGTCAGCATGACTATAGAATGACATTTCCATTCCCAGACCATTCTCCAGAAGTCTTCCACTGTGTGAGCTAGAGGACCTTGTGTGGCTATGAAGTAGTCCTTTTGCCTGTAACCCTGCACACATGGAAGGAAAATATGTAAGAATAAGTGCTAGTCTGTCAGCCGGCTAGAAATAATGTTCGTGATTTCAGTATGACAGTGTCAGCGTAAATCATTGTCATTCATTTCTAAGGTATTTATTTCAAATGTAAAAATATTCATGAACAACCACACTAGCAAACATGAGTTGGAAGGCTAATGGGTGGATAGGCATCCCAGGGCAGAAGGCAGCACAGTTGAACCCCTGTCTAAACTGCTATGTTAATATATGGGTTGTTTTAATCCCCTAATCCACTATATCAACCCAACATATAGAAAAGAAAAATAATGGGAGAAAATGGAGTTCTGAATGGCTTCCTACCTCTACCTAAACTTTTGTGTATTCATGCACTGATTATATATGTGTTAAAGCAAAAGTCTTAAGCCACCAGTAAATTAGACAGAAAAAAAGTTTCTATTTGCTCCAGTGGGCAGTGTTTAATGTAACCTCCCCTTACACTTGCGCAACTGCAGCATCCAACAGCGTCACCAGAATTGGCCCAGTTACAGTCCAAAGAAGATTAATCAGGAACGGTGTTTTGGTTGAAAATTAATGTACAGAAAGTCCTGTTCTCTACTGAATGTGGATCTGATAGACCTGCACCAATATAGCCTTAGCTAAGCTCTATTTATGCCTTGGTTACTAGAGATGCACAGAAATAAACTTTTTCTCAAAAAAATAAAGCTGAAAAATATAACTTTTGGCTAAAGTCTGAACACCTAATACCACGTTTTTTCAGGTTTCTCAGTTTAATCATCCACGCATTTTTTTATTTGTATTTTTACTTGGGTAGAAATAATTGAAATGTTCCTATTAGTCAGGTTATCTAACCTTGTGGCATAATACACTGCTCACAAAAAATAGGGATATTTATTTTTTTTATTTATTCTTACCAAAATAAAATATCTCCTAATTTTTGATCAGCCTGTATAAACAATCATTGAATGGTTTTAGCCCATTCAAGCCTTCTGAACAGTAGTGTACATCACACACTTACATCAATGAACGATGCGTTAATGTAGTCAGTAAACTCCTGACCTCTTCTCATAGACAGGATCACTCTGTTAAAATCATCTGTAACAAAGATGACAATTAATATAATACGTTTTACAGATAAGTCTTACTATTATTACTCAGACTTAAATCCTTGCATTATTGTAAGTGCACTTGTGAATAAGTGATATGCAGTCACCCAAGTTCAAGCAATAACAAGCAAGAGACAACAAACAACAGAATTTTACAAATTAATAATAATTATCAAGATGAAGAAACTGTACAAGTTCTTACATGGTATAATCTGGAGCACACGATTCTTCTTCATATTTGCTGGCAGATTTCCAGTTCTCATGTTCTCCTTCATAATCCTCATGTTGGTCAGTTTCTGTAAAGGGAGAACAGACTCATTAGTGGAAATGACACTCAAAATAGACATATTGGCCAAACATTAAAACCTTTATATTATACATTAATTAATTCACATTCAATTAAAATTAGTATTATGTAAATCTATGATGGATTCACACCCTAGGGCTGCTCCTGCCTTGTGTCCTATATGCAAGTGAAAGTAAATGAAAATTATGTGAATCTTTACAGAATTTAGCAGACATTCTTCAGACCGGCCTGCAACTAACACAGTCATCCAAGTTAATACAATTAATCCAAGCACTTTTGGGTTAAGGGCTTTGCTCAGGGATGTGGCAGAGGTGGGATTTGAACCTTGGACCTTCTGCTCCAGTACCTTAACCACTAGGCCATCACAGTTCTATATCTATATAAGGCAGTATATGAGCAATATGTACGGACTGCTGAGGTACTGTGTATTAACACACAAAAATACATTTATTAGATGAATTCATTAGAACCACCATGTGAAAGTGGTATCTAGTGATTCACAGACCTGCAACATAGTTTGCTGTCGCAAAGCCGTGTGTAATTGCAAAATCATTTGAAGTTCCCTTTCTTATAGTCTTTCCGAGACAGATTGCAAGCAACACTAAAATGATCAGCTTTAGAATATTTGTATTAACATTAGATGCAGTCATAACATACAGAGATCTGTAGTGTTCAGATATATAGTACTGTGCAGAAGTCTTAGGCCTCTATTACAATAGATATACCATGGTTTTAGCAGTGGTATAATGACTATAAATAAATATTTCTCAGTATATTTAACCAGCAAAATAACCAGCAAAAACGGGGCATTTGTAAGCAGTATTAAAACAAATCAAAGTAACCTTCCCAAGATGACCCTTCTTTGAAGAATCTTAACGAGAAATGATCTGTTTGGAAGGGTAGCAGCCAAGAAACCACTTTTTTGAAAGAATAATGGGGGAAAAGGCTAAGATATGTTAAAGCTCACAAAGAGTGGAATGAAGATCATTGAAAAAAAAGTATTATTTTTGTGTCAAATCGACTAAAATGCACAAATGTTTTGGAAATAAGGCTAAGCTAGTATGATTACACTAGACTGTATATTTATGGTCATCTGAAATTGCATAATAATGTATAGGGTATTTGAATAACCTGAGCCACTATAACAAATGGTGATTGAAGAAAGTCGATGGTGTTCAGAATGGTGTCGCTAAACTAAATTACCCAAAACTTTATTTTATTATTATTTGTTTTTTTATTCTTTTTTTATTTCGGTGTTTAATTGTAATGGAACAGTTTCATTTATATTGGTGCATTTACACAATTAGAAACACTGTGTCAGACAGTAGAGAATGTTTGAGACAGTAAGGATTTGCCCACTGAGGACTAGGGATCATGCAATGACTCTTTCTACTGGACAACCAATATTCCATAATCTATCTGTTATAATTTACGTAGTTTGTTTTTAACGATTACTAGTACTATGTCCTTTATGCCACCTTTTAACATTCCTTATAATGTTGAGGGAATTTTTCCCTTGCCAGTGGTGTCTTAGGCTTGCTGAATTTGGGACTGGCTTTAGATATTAGAAGATAATATTAAATTATAAAGCTTCTTTGAGACAATGCTCTATTGTAAAAGCGCTATGGAAATAAATCTGACCTGACTTGACAGTAGAAAAGCCCACCCAAACGACTGATAACAAGAAAGCCAATCAGAATACATCAGGACCAGTTCTATACAGACATTATTTAGAGGTGTTGGGGGATTACAGAATATTCCCTGTCCTGTCATTTTCTGGAACAAGGTACATTTAGGCAGCGGAGATTGACTGCCTATGTAAAGTTAACTGGTTAATTAATTTGTCAATATTATGCTTTAATGGAAGTAGCCGTGTTTAAGCTGCAAACTCGAACCATCCTGATTGATTATGCTTACCTTAAACTCCTCTTCAAGGCCCAGACGGTCATGTGGCGCAGATGTGTTGTGCAGTTTGTGTAGGTGTCCCTCCAGAGAGGAGACATCCAGCTCTGTGTCCCCATAGAGGAAGTACTCCAAAAGGGCCTGGTAGATGAATGAGTATTGCATCTGCACAGCACACAGATGCAGAAAAAGTGTTTGAGGAAGTGAAAAAAGAAAATCCCCACATGGCACATTCTTAGAATCACTTTGGGTGATTTCCAAAGTCGTTTTTTTATAGCATGTTCAAAAGATCATAGCTATTTCTTGTTATGGAAGCCTCAAAGAAGCAGTTTGGGTGTCATTTGGTGATGGTATGGGTGGAGTGAATTAGGTTACTGAAACAGATGGATCTCTATGGAAAGCCCCTACTATGGCAACTATGGAATGTGAACATTGATTATAAAACAACAATGCTTAAGTTTAATATAGTAGAGTTGTATGGCTCTTGAGTGGCGGTCTAATTCGCATTATGGATGGTCACAGAAACTCAATGAGTTGTGTATGGTTTATAAAAATGTGCAGAATTGTGCCATATTTCCTGTTGTTAATGACCTTAAGAGCTTTTCAGCTAGAAAAAAATTACAAAATATACAAATTGACTACTAATTTTGCACAAGATTTCAGAACCTTCATAAAACAAAGAACAGAGTCCTATTAATCAACCTGAGCCAAAATGATATGGCCTAGAGGGCATCTAAGCACAAAACTGGTATGGAATCTGATTTTAATTTGAAATTAAAACCACATATCCAGTCAGATCCCACTCTCATTGTATTGCATTAGGCAATCTGCACTGTGTTGATATGTTACGACAGTGGCCAGTGACGACACCAATTACACGGAACAATGAAAACAATCATTGTCACTTCTGGTTTTCAGCTGCATATTTCAGATTGTTTCAATATTCAGATACTTGAATAGTTTCCAGACATACAAAGCTAGGGATGATCAATACTCACATCTGTTTGTACAAGCTGTGACCTCTGGTTTCGAATTTTGGACACAAACCCAAAAACGTCCACCTTCTGCTCTGTGTGCATCATGTCAATCATTGCGTCAATAACGATAAAGGTTCCAGTTCTTCCAACTCCAGCACTGAGACACACACACACATATTTTGTCTGGTCACTTAATGTGAAAGGTACTCTGAAAATCAGGTGATATGTGATATGTTTTCTTAATATTTAAAGAAAAAGTCTTGCAGCTATGGACTGTGGAATTTGAAAGTGTGAGTCTGAGTGGGTTTACTCCCACAGTGCAAATGCACCCAATCTGAGTCTCCTCAAGTGTCTGTGGTGTGTGCGTGCGTGCGTGCGTGTTTGTGTGTGTGTGTGTGTGTGTGTGTATGTGTGTGTGTTTGTGACCTGAGATGAACTGGAACTCTGTCTGGTTCACGCTTTGCACCACTTTGTACTACCAATTGGTAGGGATACCTAAACTTTATTTATAAAAAATGAATGCAGTACTGCAGATTCCCATCTGGCATTCTCTCCTTCAGACACAACCCATTGTGCCTGCTGATGCCAACCCAGACAGAAGAGTCCACAGAGGACTCTATTGTATTTATTCTGTTTAATTGTGTATTAGAACTATTATTATAAAAGTTACATTTATGCAATTAAACTTAATTGCTTCAGAAAACATCTAGGCTACCAAACAGCCTATGCCTGAAGCATCTGAGTTTTTCCTTTCCACTGTTTCCAAATGCTTGCTCAGTTGGGACTGTGAAACTAGATGACTAGACTTTGATTGTAAAAATAACATTATACTCTGGCATAGCTAGGATGTGCTGCATCTGTCGGAGTAGTAGAATATTGTAAGATTGATTCTAAGAATAATCACGCATAAACTCTTCATTAGAAATGAGAGAAGCAACGCTTGTGAAACAATGATACAATATCCTGTGAATAGAGTTAGTGTAGCAATGGTCTTTCATTTTTCAAAGTGTGCCGGATAAGAATAGCATTTAGCGTTATCACAAGGAAACCATTATACATTTTTACACTCCCCTCCAAAGATACTGACACCATGTACTATATACATATAATTTAAATAGGTATTGTACTAGAAATGTCAGTATAATTATTTCAGTACATTCACTCATTCATTCACTAGTAAAATTAGTGTTTATAGTATTACATTAATAAATGTATAAATTCATTATGTAGGGACAGAAAAAAATACCTTTTATAATAAAACTCAGTATATTTTTTGAATCACCGTATCAGACAAAAATCATCATAAAATATTTCTATTATTCTAAAACCAGTGCTTATCCAGGACCAGTACTGACGTTTTGACACCAGCTGAGGTCACCAATGTTTGAATGACACTATTCATCTGTTCCATCTCTGAAGTATGTGGCAGTGTGGGTTTTTGTGTAGAATAGAGTACAGAGTTCGAGAGGTCAGAGTGAGACATGCATGGTCTTGTGTTACTGAAACATGGCACACAACAGGTCAAAATGTCCCTGATCAAACTTTCAGACACTGACCTACACATTTCTGTGATATTGCCCTAACTACCCAACAGAGCCATCAGATCACCTCACTCAAATCTCATGCTAATCATTTTGAATAATGCATCATTGTCTGTTCAAATGACTTATGCATGCATGATGGATACCTTTCAAATGTCCCAGAAGAGTCCATAAGGTCCTCTTAGAAATGAGAGTGGAGTTATGCCTTTTTAATATCCATCATCACTTTAACATAGTATGTCAATGACAAGAAAGTAACAATAATAACAATAATACACACTAATTATCAGATGTTGTTGAATTGGAATTCTCACACACACATATACGTGTGAATTCCAATTAAACAACATCTTCTTTATTATTTTATTATATTATTTTAATTATTATTATATGTTATTATAAATATTATTATTGTATAGTCATATAGTAATAACTATAATAGTAATAATAGAAACAGTAATAATTATTATTGTTAGATTATTGTTACTACTATACTACATTATTTACTTGAACTTGGGTCACTGCGGAGGTGGGCTAACAATTTGACATTGCCCCACCAGAGTGACTGTATATTTTATTTTATATCTTCCCCAAACTACAGTACAATCACATTTTGCTTGTGATTTTAGGAATACATAATTGTGTTTTGAAAACTTGCAGCTGATCTTAAATGCTCAGTCTCATCTCTAGTGACTCCACCTCTTTTGGGATTAGTTAATGCAGGTTTTTTTGCACACACTGACTCATTCTACCCTCCCAATAAAAGGTTGGATAAAAGTAATATCTTGTTAAATCCCTTTATACCACAGTGTTTTGGCAACGCTGTGCAATGAGTAGGAGGAAACAGGACTGAGTGTGAGAGCATGTGCTTTTTGGCTTCATACCTGCAGTGCACTACGATGGGCCCTCCATATGACGGGTTCAACTGTTTGACTTTCTTAAGGAATTTGAGCATGCCAATAGGGGAGAAGGGTACCCCAAAATCTGGCCAGCTGGTGAAGTGAAGCTGTGTGACCAGGCGAGGAGATTTGGTCCCATCACTTGCCTGCTGTAGAGAGAAACAGTACAGTAAAGTTTTATATAAAAAGTTCATATTACAAGGTCTGTAGTACAGTCATAAATAATTTCACAAACCAATTGTAAGGTCTAAGACGCGAGGAAAGTGCTGTCACATTTCTCTGACAAGCGCTTGGGGAAATATGAAAGAGACCACACTAATATACAAGGGAGGTCAGAGGAGGTGATTAATAATAATAATAATAATAATAATAGTCCACTGATAAAAGTGGGGATGCACCCTATATAGCTACAAAACATTTCAGATGAAAATGAGATAAATAATGAAGGCGATATAGGCCAGAAATAATAACTTGGCACGTCCAAGTTGACAGTTCGAGTTGAGCAGTTTAAACAATGACTTTAAACAATAAGTTTGCACAGGGAGTTAATTTACAATCATTGACACAAATGTCAAATAACACACTAGTTTGTAGAAAAGAGTCATATTTGTTCCTTTGTTCCTTTCCATTTGCACAAGGCTGCATGCAGATGGGTTTTGGGTATTGGGATACTTTTATAGTATAATATAGTATAATAAAAAAGAACCAAATTTAAAACAATTCAGACTTACATATTGCACACAGAATTTGCGTATTGTGTAGTCCACCAGCACCGTGATGTCCTCCACAGCCACCCGAACGTTCCCATATGTCCAGCACCCTTTGTCAGGCCAGTACTGGTAACACTTATCCTACAGAGCAAGATGTCAGAAAAGCATACATGGTATACATATTTATAAGCAAAAATAGAAACAGCAAACAGGGCGTTGTAAGAGCTTTTTAAGGTGACTTTTAGCTTCTGCAAAACAATATGGGGAAACTTAATCTATCCTGCCCATCAGTCGGAATTATCCTGAGCTTGACGGATAATGCACTGGTTAATGACACTTTGCAGCCTAATTATGATAACGCCTGAGAGAGCTTTATTAGCCATTATTTAATCATCGATTCAGTACCCAGCCAAAGCAGATTTTAATCTCCCTTGCATTCAGGCTTTATTGATTTGTCTCTGAGCTAAAGAAAGCTGCCTAAAGATATGCGACAGACTAAATATGAAGGCGGAGGCTAAATGCACACGACCTTGCACAGGAGGCTGAAAGTGAGCGAGCGCTTTAGTCTTAATCTGCAATTCTGAGCATTTGCATGTGTTGCTCAATTACAATCAGGACTTGTAACACCATTCTGTTAGATATATTAAACCGATGAAAGCCAAACCAACCTCTTTTCTCTCTTTCAGGTTTGTCAGCATGACAATGGTGGCTGATTTCTGCTCCCAAACCATTCTCCAGAAATCAGCAACTGTTTCCTGTTTTGGTCCTAAAACACGTAATCTTAATTCACATACCTGCATGCATAGTGATTTGCTAAGAGAAAAATAGCAGATCTCTGAGATTAAAAGACTTATGCTTGGCATTCCTGTGAGGTGAGCTCACCTTGTGCTGCGATAAATTTGTTTTTGTCTGTGTAGCCCTGTAAAACACATCAAAAAGCATCATTTACTCATTTTCTAATGCTCAAAAGAATTTCATGCTTACTAACATGAGCAGTTAGTGCAAAATACCATTTATTTTCTGCTGAGTGCATTTTAATGTGATGACATCTATACTTACATCTATATATGAAGCATTTATGTAATCGGAATATGGAACACCTTCCATCTGTGACAGAACCACTCTGTAATGGTCGTCTGAATAAGACAGAGAGAGGGGGTGGGGGAGGAGGTAGTAGGAGAGATGGGGGCATGATAATTTGATCCACAGACATTGCATGAGACAAAATTTTAAAAGAGTTGATGGCTTCATGTGTAGTTTAGCACTTTAGCCCTTGTTTGTCGCAATCTGTCACTGGAATCCCATGTTAATGAATCAGAAGATATGTGGCAAAAGGCTTGAAAAAGAATATATTTTTAAGAAACAAGTACAAGGTACAATTCAAGCTATCGTTGGTTAAAAATCATAGGTTACTGGAAGTGGACCCTAAATCTTCTGGTCTGTAGTTCAGTACATTAACCACTGCACTACCACAGTCCCGAACAACTGGAGCAATTGAAGAAGAGCGAAAACATAGAATGTTATGAGCTCATTTCTCTCCAGTACAAAAATGCAAAATGCTAGGGGTGTAACGTGATGTGATCAATAAATGCTTGTTTATTATGTTGTATGGTAAAGTTCTCAGTGAGACTCCTAATTTCTTGACATTGCAAGGGGACTAGATTCATCTTGTTTAAGGTTTTATACAAGAAAAGTTCACATTATTTCAAATTGATATTTTTCAGAAATAAAAATGAAGAAATGTTTTTAATTGGATATTTATTATATGGTAAACGGAGGCATGGTGGCTGGATGAGTAGCACTGTTAGCTCACAGTCATGGGTTCTGTCTGTGTGGAGTCTGCATGTCCTTCCCATGTGGGTTTACTCCAGGATCTCTTGTTTTCTCCCACAGTCCAAAGACATGCATGTTGGGCTAATTTTTAAAGTGCCCTTAATGTACAAGTGTGTGAGCCCTACAGTGGATGGGCACCCTATATCGGTGGTTAGGCACTGGCCTTCCTGTGCCCCTGGCTCTGTATATCGGATGACATAATTGCAATATACATAGCTATTACTTTATTCTATTAAATATTTTATTTATCTGTTATTATTTACTTAGTATTCAGATTAATGAAAAAAACTTTATTCTTACTATTAACATCTAAGTCACCCCTGGAGGATGGGTCCATTTTTGAGTCTTGTTCCTCCCAAGGTCCCTACATTGTTCAGGAAGTTTTTCCTTTCCATAGTTGCCCTAGATTTGCTCATTTGGGATTTGCCTCATAAGATAATACAATATCGTGAAGCTGCTTTGAAACAGTGCTCCATTGTTAATTGTAAGAATGGAGTTTGTATTAATCAGAATACTAACCAATAACTAACTGATAACAAATAAATAAAATGATGTCATCCGATAATACACAGGGTCAGGGTCACAGGAAGGCCGGTGCCTAGACAGCGATACAGCACACCAATCCATTGTAGGGCTCACACACTCGTACATTAAGGGTACTTAAAAAAGTGCTATATAAATAAATCTGACGACTTATAGGGGCATACAAACGTGGACTAAAACAAAACCTACTGCTGAATGCTATATATAGACCTGAGCTCTGTGCTCTTTTAGACAAACAGGTAATCAGGAATCTTTCTGAAATTTTTGTATAGTACAATCTTGGTTAAATGAGTTGAGAAGATAAGACACGATGGAGAGGACTTACATGGAAGAATATTGGGATATCTGTTTTTGTCTTTGTTTTCGTCTCTGTTTGCCTCTTCATATGTTCCTTGAGGGTTTCCTGCCTGTAATGACTGCAGAAACATACAGCAACATTCAGTTCAAGTTTTAGCTAAAGCAGGATTAGTAAATACAGAAGCATTTTCCTTCAATACGCTCATCATGTGTACAGCATTGTATATTGTATAGGTTTGGTTAAAGGGTGTGTGCAGCACTTTGTTTACCTCGTACAGGTTCTTCCTCTCAGGGTCAGACAGCTTAAGTATCCATTGAGTTTAAGGACAATAAACACCC
This sequence comes from Parotocinclus haroldoi, assembly GCA_034779995.1. Lineage (NCBI taxonomy): Eukaryota > Metazoa > Chordata > Actinopteri > Siluriformes > Loricariidae > Parotocinclus > Parotocinclus haroldoi. Next base: position 14,238 of record JAUZST010088544.1, read on the forward strand.
TTTCCATAAGAACTTAAACCCATTCAGCAAATCAGTACGTGGTGGCTGAATCACCAGCCACTGATTCAATTTAAGCTACTATGGAACGACTCCTGAATCATCAGTCTTAAAACAGGGTAATTCTTAAATGAATCACTGGTTAGTGAATCACTGGCAATGATTCTTCTGTACCAAAACTACATTTAAACAAATGAAGCTATCGTTATCGAATTAAGGAGCCCATTTCCTAACGGGTGAAACATTCAGACTCAGCACACGATACAATAGCTCCCAAACACAATCAGTCTCTGAAAACACATTACATCACATAAATCACATTTCAACCTCTCCATGAACCTTTCCCAGGATGTTTTCATAAATGCACAGATTGTCAGGGTCAGTCAGGACATTCTCTTTTTTTTTGACGCAAACAGAAAACAGCCTAAAAAACAGAACTCACATTGTACTGCTCTCGAAAGAGTTTTCCATCATCTGCTGATCGGATTCGGTATTCCTCCTCCAAGTTTTCTACAGGAATGGGGAAGTACGTTTTGGTTGCGGACGGCGATCTCGGTAACAAGACCACTGTCTGTTGCTCTGTAACAAAACCATTGGACACAGTCAGAATCCAGGAACTGAAAGCCATCATTTTAACCAAGTAGAGAAGTTCAGTCTCATGGTGTCTGTGTATCACAGTTTGGCTTAGATATGTCAGTAAGGGGTGTGTTATAGATTCCTGTGTAAGCAAATAAAAGGGTAATTTTACTTATTCAACCTTTATTTAACCAGACCAGGCATACTTATCATTAACAAAACCTGACAGGTTGCACGTTTGCATGTTATAATCGCTGCATGCATCATTTATGCATTAAACATCATCTGTAGACTAAATACCAGAAATCTTATTTAATCAAATCATTCATTAAATCTTATTTAACAATTGTTTGTGACTGCCAAAAACATTATATTCTGAGCTCATATCTCCTATTAGAACTTTTATTAGGAAATTAGGAAACATCTACAGTAGTTTTGGTTAAAAATCAGATTGCAATGCCAAAGCTTGAACCATGGTGAAATGCAATCAAAATAGTCACAATGAATAAAGGCTACTCTTGGTGATGGTGATATTTAGGTCAGAGAAATGGGTTAATTCGGCAATAGAAGAGAAACAAGCCACGCTTTGCATTGTTGATGTCTGATTACAGCAGACGTATATAAAACAAAACTGACCAAACTGGGTCACTGCATTTGGGAACACGTGAACTGCCACACCACAACTTGTACCAAAATGTATCTGCTGAAATCTGAACGAGTAATACATGCACAAACCACACATTTCTAAACAGTCTAAGCAAATCATGAACTGATACAGATAAGACAAGAATAAACCTGGAGCAGACCATGCTACATTGTATTTGAATCACTGTTATTTTATTTCATGTTATCAAGACACTTTGATGGGTACTAGCCTTGTTAAACAGTCGACTCCTAACACTGATTTATTAAATATGTTTTGATTATGTCTTAATACTTCTGCACACTACTTATAAAATTAAAGGCTCTATTAAAGAAAAGTATATAGATAATTTACTGCTGTACTCTATATATTGTATATGGGTGTCACCTTCCTCTAGCTTAGGTTCAGCATTCAAAGCTTCATAATATGCAACAGTAGGGCTGTTGCGTGGCACCAGCGTTATGAGAATAAGCAGCTAAACGTGAAATTAATAATAAGAAAAACTCATATTCATACTTTTCTCATTTTCAGCATTAGATAATGAGAAGCAGAATTCATGTTGGCTAAAACATGAATTACATTGGACTAACTGTAGAGATGTGTGTTTTGTGCATGTATTACTCGTTCATTTTTCAGCAGATACATTTTGGTAAAAGTGGTGGTGTGGAAGCTCGCTTGTTCTCAAATGCAGTGACCCAGTTCGGTCAGTTTTTTTATATACGTCTACTGTAATCAGATATCAACATTGCCATCCAGCATTGCAAATCGTACACTGCTCATAAAAATTAGGGGATATTTTATTATGGAATATTTCATGTTGAAATGTTCTGTAATTTTTTATATCATACATATGCATGTGCTGTAATGGACTGGACCCTTTCCAGAGATGGTTTCTGCCCTGACCCCTAATCAAACCCTGCTGAACTTGATGGCAAGAAAATGAATGAATGAACGAATAAGTAAATGATTAAATGATAAACAACGGTTACATGCTTATGCCACTCACAGTATAATGCAATTTTATAGACCTCCAAAACTAAGGTAGCAAGAAACCTAAAAGTATCATTTCCTAGAACAGAATGGTTTAAAGTTCAGAGAGGGCAGACAGGGAAAAGCGAGGGCAAGCAGAGAACAGACTGGCATCATGACTGGCATCATGACTCACTGCACTGATTCACTTTGTTTAATCTTCCACAATGAAAAATACAAGCCCATGTCGTTGAGTACAGGAAGCTCATGACAGCTCTGTAGACAGAGTTCATTACAGTTCTTGATGGACAAGATATGGAGGTAGATTACCATGCCTTCACTCGGTTCAGTTACTGTTGCTCTTTCTGTGTTTATCACTGTAATGTGATCCTCTGCCTGCAAAACTCACCCATACTGCTACTGTCCAATGTGAGGTTCAGTTTCTAATCACTTTGTATTTTAAAGGTATAGTTGATGCTTACTTCAATAATACCCTGCTAACAAAAATTAGGGCATGCTTCAAAATACAAGATCCCATACATTAATATCCCCTTAATATTAAGAGCAGTGTAATTTCAAATTTACAACGGTCACATTTTGTCTTCACACATGAAAGGAAATCTCATGCAGACAGAAACTGAAAGTAGACTGTGAGCCAGGGTGCTCAGGGGCATACCAAAGAAGTGTTTAACTGTAAGGAAATCACTTTAAACACTTGCCTCCTACTCGAATAAAGACTTCAATTGTATATAAAATGTGATGTTTGATGATGTTCAATTTTATATTAGTTTCAATTCCTGTGCTTCCTGTGTGTCATTTATTTAACTCTACGCCTAATATTACATTTTCAAATAGCTGTGATATATACACTTCTCTTGGTGACAGTGGATATCACACAAACAAGCTATGGGTGAAAATATCACAGACACACCTGTGTTTTGATTAAACTGCCCAGTCTACAACCCTTGCATAATAGCAGTATTACCTGCTTAACTCTTGAACACAAACCACTGGGCAGAGTTCATTTCTCCGCTCTCATTTCTTGTTTGACATACAACGCACTACAGTTAAAATGGAAAACTTATTAGTTAACAACCATACCAGACTAAGCTGGAAGAAACCACCCTCACCACCCTCTCCTCGCTCTAATTGGTCGCCTTGTATGCCTGTTCTTGGCTGAGAGAAGAGGAACTTAAACTGTTCTGCTACTATAGCCCCTATGAATCAAGGTTTAACATAGAGTACATAGTGAGATGGTTTTCTGCTCAGCACAGTTGTACAGAGAGGCATGTTGTGCCTTTCAGATAGCTCAACCTAATCCAGCCATTCTCTGCTGACCTCTGTCATGAATAAGATTTTTCTATACACCAAACAGCCTTACACACAGGGCGATTTTTTTTTTTTTTTTTTTTTTTTTTTTTTTTTTTTTTTTTTTTTTTTTTTTTTTTTGTTTACTGTAACATACTCAGTCATTTTAGAGACAACTCTAGAGACTCCTGTACATCAAGATCCTTGGAGATTAGCTGTAGTAGAAATAACAGTCAAACATTTTTCTCATTCCGAATGGTTTTGATTGTGTGAACATTACTTGAAGATGCTAGACTGTATCTGCATCACCTCATGCATTGTACAGCTGTCGATAACAGCTCATGATGACTGCATGTACAAGTAATTGTACAGGTGTCTGTGATAGTGCGTCCTTAGTACATGTTTAATAAATTGTCTTTGCCCATGTTCATCCACCCTTGTCTTCACAAGTCTTTAGTCTAGGGTGTAAGCCCTTGTGATATTTGAGTGAGTGGTAGCATTATGCGTTCACCATGCACCAACTTAATTAGTTTCTAACTGCAACTATAAACTCATTTAATCTTCCTGGTTCTTAACAAGAAAATACGTTTGTCAAGTAGAAGAGATTTCCCCCGATACTAACTGTCAAACTGTCAAAACACACACTTCCTGTTTAAGTATTAAACACTTGGAGATCTGAGCTGACTGAGAGATATAATAGAGCACAGATAACAGAGGACTTCTCACAGATCATTTCAAATAAGAATTATAAAATATGGACATTTCTTTGGAATGCCTGTGTGTCTGTTTTGGTTTGCAAAGTGATTGTGCATTGTTGCACTCACTACAGGTGCAAAAAGAGAAGTATGCGGAGTACAGAGGATTAGGAAGTCATGAATATAGGTTTCAGTTGAGCCAGTGTGACTAACTGAATTAGAAACTGGTTTGCTTGTAAAATTACCAAGCGTACTTGGCATGTTTAATACGTTGACAAGGTGTTGCAACACACAATCCATCAACTCTCTTCAACAGTCCATCAGAGAGAAGGAATGATGATAGGGCGACTGCTTACTGCGTATTATGTGGAAAACCTCAGCACCACCAAAAAATATTTACAGCATTTAACTGTCTATCTGCAGAATTTGCCAAAAGAACTTAAAATTGTGTATCATCCTATAAATGTACCATTAAGATTACAGAATCTGAACAGTAAACATCCAAACGATATCTGACTGAAGTCATCAGGAAAAACGAAATTCTTTGACACTGAACTCATTGCCATGGCCATGAAACAAATTTGCTTTCTGGATTATCATGTTGCATTATTATGTTGGAAGCATCCATTATAATGTTGTAACTATGAAGGGGTGCGCATGGTCAGTAACAATACTAATACTAGTAAGATATCCTGTGGCACTCAAGCCATGACTGATGGGCATTAATGGACCCAAGGTGTACCAAAAGTATTGTGAATCTCAGTGCCACAAACAAATATTAAAAGCATTAATATTGTAAATTCTATTAAAAAATAACATAAGACTGTGTATTAACCAATAAAATGTAGCATGAAGATAAGTTGTCTGTGTAAATGAAAAGCAATTCAGAAAATAATTAACAAAAATTATACACAGCCAATATGTGCATTACACAACGAAACTGGGTAGTGCCAAAAAAGATCATCTACTTAATTAAAAAAATGGGACATTACTAAGATAAAACTGTAATTAAACTGCTACTGCCATAATCAAATTACAAATTATCGTGTGTCTATGTAAAGTCAATTAAAGTCAACTATTAGCCAAATTTGGGCTACGTTAATTTGCATTTAGTATTACTTGAGAATTAAAACATTATAAGCCTAGGGACTAGGAAAAACCACTGTAATGCCAGAAGTATTAGTGACAAAATAATTAAGAAATAATTATGATTAGGAGACTAAAATAGTCAAATAGTGTGGCACAGATTATAAAATGGACTGAAGAATGCTTTGAATGCAACACTCACAAATCCAAT
>JAUZST010088555.1:0-19719 GCA_034779995.1 Parotocinclus haroldoi
CGCGTCTGACTACGGATCAGAAGATTCTAGGTTCGACTCCTGGCTGGCTCGAAATGTTTTTCTATTGTTAACTTGTGTTTAGGCCAGACTTTTTTGATTGCTTGTTCCTCGGACGTCGGAGTAGGGAGGGAAAAAAAATACTAATTTTTCAGCACTTTTCAATTTCTCGAGTATTATGTGGAATCAATACAAGGAAGGAGGAAGAAATAAAAATAAAATGTATTAAACCTACAATTAAATTAAAGTGAATCTGGAAAAAAATTATGAACAGAAGAAAACGATTGGCTCTGCACCGGAGGGCGGAAAAAGCTAAAAAAAAATAATGTATTCTTATTATTTTTTTATTTCAACCATTGGTGCTGCGTCGGATCCGAGAAATACAAAAAAATTGTATTCTTCAAATATGATCGTCGGCTTGAGATTAATGCATACACGTAGAATAGAGCAGTGAAATTTAAGAAAAACGTTACTTTTTACAAGATAAGACACCATTCAGCGAAGTTTTGTAATTGGAAATTTAAAGGCGTGGATCATTAGTATTACATTTACTTACTATTAGCCTTATAGTAGACCTAAGTACACTGCCAGATATTTTAATATTTTTTAGATATTTTTCAATATTTTAGAGAATAGAAAGTTTTTTTTATGGTTAATCAACAATATTGGATTCATCAATCAATCATCTACGCTGGTGTGAAAATTTAAAGTTTTTAAGTTTTCAGACACGTAGCGTCTTATCTAAGCGGCTAATATCTAAAAATCGCATTTGTTTTTATTTTTTAAATTGTACACGCCTCTGCATGCTCGTTCAGGTGCCTGGATTAAGCAAGTGTCCTTAATCTTACTATAAAATTCAGGTACAAAAATGAACCCAAATCTCAATCAGCAAAGCTGACACCACATATAAAAAGTGCTTTTATACTGAACACAACATATGAAACAAAAGACAAGTAAAACAAATAAGAGTCCATAGAAATACACAGTATAATTTAGCGCCGAATAATACAAACGCAGAGATACAGTACGCAAAAGATGTACGCAGAACAGTCCTGAAAGCAGTTCCGCTTTCTTTTTTCTTTGTTGCTATACCGGATTTTTCCTCACATCGATAATTGCAGAGTTTGACCCAAAACCCGTGTTGAGGCTCGACCTGCGGAAGTCTCGCCGCGGTTTGTTCAGGATCAGCGAGCCCGAGCCGCTCCAGTGTGCGGCGTTCACGTTCATATTAGGCTGGACGATTCTGTTGACGGGGAGCTCGCACGCCACCCTCTGCCTCAGCTCCTCCATGCTATTCTGGTCCTCGGTGGGGAGGGAAGAGCGCCTCCATGTTGGGGGCAGTGGTGCGTTTACCAGCTCCTGCATTTCCTCCCTCGACTTGTGCACTCTGTCGGGTTCGGGGGTGCACTTGGGACTGTCTCCAGTTCCTTTGTACTGCAACCTTTCGGCTCCAGCTGCAGTAAGAACCAAACGACCATTAAGGTGGTTGATTAAGGAATGACATTAAAGAACAACAACGGATCCGAACTGATGGCTAACCTCTGCTCGGCTCTCCGTGTGCGCACATGTCCCTTATTTTGGTACTGAGCTCCTGATTGGCTGCTTTGCACAGGTTCAATTCTTTGCTCAGGTTGTGGATCAAGCCCTCATACTGCCTCTGTCTGCCAGCCAGACCTTCATCCATTTGATCTGTTAGAGAGGATCGGTAGAAAAGTCTGTATAAAAGGCCAATGTAACACATACGACGTGCTCTTTTGGAACACATGCATGGACCCAGGTTCGAGCCCTGGTGAAGTCTTCTAGATGTATTCAACATGCTTAGAACTCTTACAGTAAACATTACCATAAAGCTTATTTTATAATTAAGCTCTGAATATCTCATGTAATTTATTCAATTATGTACTGAAAGTGAAAAACAAAGAGCAACTTTTGCCGATTTCCTGTGTGGGAGATTATTCTACTGCGCATCGTTTGACGAGGAAAAAAAGAGTATGGCTCCTGCTGAATGTCTATTCATGTTTATTTTCAAATTCACACAAACTGATCCATTGTAAAACTAGGAGTACCTGTAACTGAATTTGCAAGTTATCTCAATTTCATACAAGAACATTGTCTTAGGAACCTTTTTATGAACGAACAAATGTTACACATTGGATACATGTTTAATGAAATGTCAGTTACATTCAGACAGCATATAAAACGCTAGTGGATTACTTCGAAAAGGGCTCAGACAAACTCACAACAGATAAAAAAAAATATATATATATATTTTGAAACAGCATAAAGTGCATATAACACGAGTAAAATAAATGTAAAAATATTAGACGTTAAAGTTTGACTGCACAAATTGAAATGTAAGTCGCAGAGGTTCGAGGCTCACCTCTGCATTGCTGGAGCAGGAGCTGCACGTTTCTTTCGTGTTCCTTCTGTTGCTGTGTGAGCCTTCGGTCTGTGTCCAGCTGCTGGCGCTCTAGAGCTGCTTCCAACCAGCCGACCAGGCACTGCTGCTCCTGCAACCGCATCTCCAGCTCAGCCAGAGCCAACTGCTGCCTCCGCTCCTCCTCCCGCAGACACACAACCTTCACACACAGACGCACAGAGACACAGAGACAGAGACACAGTGACTCACAAGAGGCAGCAAGAATCAATCAGGAATCCATAGGCTCCATAACAACAAACTAAATCAAAAGCCGAAGACTGTTCAGACCTTATCAAAGTACTTGCAGAGCAGGGCGCGTGTTTCAGAAGCAGACAGATAGGTGAGTTTGGCCATCAGGTTCATCTCCCACTGAGTGAGCATGCTGCCTGATGCCCTGAGCTGCCTCTGTCTCTGAGTGATGGCCTCATTCTTGTACTCGATAGCAGCATCCAGCGCCTCGATAGCCTCGTCTAGCTGGAACTGCGTGCGCTCCTCCTACAGGAAAGTTTGACTTGTTCAGATTTCTTCACAAGGTTCTCCGTAATAGGTTCCCTAAGCCATTACCACTGCTTTATTCATACACTGTATTCCTTAAAGGTTACACACCCGGCTCTCTGCTCAACCACAGGTCCGGCAGTGTGGTCTAAAAGCTTTTAATAAAAAGATACATACAACAACCATGACAACATTTAATAAGTCACATATTAAAGTACACGACGCCCTTCTTTGGACCCACCTCAGCGGAGAGCAGGTTGCCCTGACGCAGCTTGTCATCCAGTTCCACTTTCTGTTTGAGGAGCTGCTCTTTCTCCTGCCGCAGGTTGGAGATCTCTTGTCGGATGTGCTCGGAGTCCTGAGCGCTGCTGCTACGTAGCTGGCCGTTCCGTTCGCTCAGCTCCCGCTCCAGAAATTCAATGCGGTTTGACAGCATGGCTAAATCTTTATTCAGAGCCTGTCAACAAGTCAATTGTCATCACAACGGCACTGGACCTCCACTTCAACATACAGTACGATCACTGTGTGTATTTACATTTTACTATTACTATTAATGCACCTTAACCTTTTCCGTTAACATCTAGGACACCCAAGGAGGTCGGGTCCCTTTTTGAGTCTTGGTCCTCCCAAGGTTTCCTCCTTCTACATTCAGGGAGTTTTTCCTTGCCACTGTTGCCCTAGGCTTACCGTACTCTATTTGCGTTTGGCCATAATAATATAATATTCTAAAGCGGATTTGTAAAAAGCGCTATAGAAATAAATTTGACTGTACAGAGGTTCCAGAAGGACGTTCAAATTTGGACGAATTTCCTCATAAGAATGAATGTACATAGGATTAATCGGTTTCGCTAAATGATTGCTTTTAATCTAAACATGCTGACAAGATGACCTTTGCAAACCTCCTGTTCATCCCCTTTTATTCCGGTCCGGGTAATGAGGAAGGGTCCGGAGCCTAAAAGCTGTACACTAAATTAGTGATAAGTAAATGAATAAATCCAATTACACAGACCTGGCTCGAGCGCAGACGCTTGGTCTCCAGGCCACTGCGTTCCAAGAGCAAGGCCTCTTTCTTGGCCAGGATCTCCTCTCTTTTGGTTAGCTCTCCCTCCAGGTCCTCTAGGCCTCTCCTCTGTTCTAGAACCTTCTCCATCTCCTCATCCAGCCATCGCTTTTGCTCCTCAATCTTCTGCTCACAGTAACAACACCCGTTGTAAAAATAGCAGAGGCTGAATCATGTGCTGCATAGCATTTTGAACACGAGTGAGAAAGCACGAAGTCTGAAACATGATGAAACCTGCTTACAGCACAGACAACACCAACATCTCTAGCCCAACACAAGCACAAATACAAAGCCAAGAATGAGTGAGTTGAGGCACCAAGTGTGTTTTGAGAACATGCTCAAACAAGCCACGAGCAATCCTGTCAACACTGAACCTTTGAAGACATGCCAGCAGACTGGGCATGTGTTTTTCTTTTATAAATAAAAGGCAAACCATTCAGACATCTCAATACTAACCTCCATAAAATGTTCATTTATCTAACTGAAAATGGCAAACACCCATAGACACATCTTTCTATATTCAACACAAATATACTGCTCTGACATTTATTACAAGTCACTTGGAGTGCCTCGAAAACACAAACATCACCCGTAGGACAAATAATTACCATTTTAGTCTATAGATTAAAGAAATAAACTAGAAGTAGAACATACAGTCCATTAGAGGTATGACAGTTTGGGATTTTTAAAAGCTATGAAACATAAAACACTGCAGATTCATAGCCACCTTTTCCAAATGGATTGTGTCAGAATGCTGTACCATTCAAGAAAAACACGCCAAGTTGTCCACTTAATGAGTGAAATGTGGATCATTAATAAGGTACGTTGTAACTTCAGTTTTAAGTCATGTTCACTTTTAGTCGTGTTGACCATCCTCATGCATAAATGTAACAACATCGATTTTATGTCTCATCAGGTCAAACGGAATCATGTGACCTACAGCGATATTTCTACATTTCCACCTTGTTTGAGCATAAAGCTCTTTTTGTGTCATCGATCGTTTTTTTTTACTGAAATACTTGGTGGATATGAACCCTGCTATAGATGGATTGGTAATTCAGTCATTTAAAAATCTCTAAAAAATTTTGTATTACTATTTATGGCATTTTATTCTATACTGTTATTTTGTGTACCAGTAGTAAACGTTTGCTTATAGGATGTGTGTTATAATAAGCTGCTGTTCTCTATTCTATAGGTATACCTAATAACCCAAACTAGATTTTGGGTTGCATTTACCTCCATCTCATATGCATACACTCGGAGTCATGAGAATATTCAATCATCTACTTGGGCCCCCAATTATACAACTTCTAAGCAAACCACAAAATACACAGGACCGTTAAGCTGCCTGCTACTTGGCACCAAGCTTTGGACGGCTATAGTAAATATTTAATTATTGCTTTGATGAGGCTGAGCTTAGGCTTGTCCGGGTCTGTACCTGCTGCTCCTCTAGAGAGACGACCGAGCCATTACTGCCACTTCTCCTTTGCCTCTGGAAAGCAGCAATTTCTTCGGTCTTAATTCGCAGAATCTTTTGCTGCTGCTCGTTTCTTATCTCCAGCTCCTAAACACAGACCGGAGAACTTTTATTACACTTATTTTTGATATCGTAACCCATTGAAACCACAAGCCTCAGCTTCCAAATAAACCAACTCGTTAAGACTGAAATGTCCGTGACCTTGACGCGGTGTTTGCCCCGTTGCATCTCGTTCTCCAGCCTTCTCTTCTGTTGACTCTCCTCACGGAGCCGCCGCTGTAACTGGTCCTGCTGCTGCCGCAGGCTTTGCACGCTCCTCTCCAACTCTTGTATGCGTCGCTCGCTCTGCACTGACAGAGAAGCCAACTGTGCAGTGTCTCGCTGCCTCTGCTTCAAGACCTGAGAGACATACGCCACGGTCAGAGCCGGACTTTAAGCAGATCAGATGCATGTCCGGCTGATTACACGTGCCAATCACTGCTAGGATTAAATGTCTTATTACATAAACTGGCACAAGCTTGGATCCCACTGGTTGACGAGGTTTAAGTACTTTAATCCAATAGGATTTAAAGCTTTTTCGTTGTGATTCAACAAAGCGCAATTCAAGTGCAAATACATTGGAATAAAAATAAAAAAAACATGAGTGTGAGGTCATACCTTCTTCACTGGAATTTACAGGTAAAGAGAAGCGTAAAAAGAGCAGACAGACAAGTAAAGGTCATTAATTGAGTAACAATACAATCCTAATGAAACAGTGCACATCAAAGGGCCATGGTAAGCAAATTAATGGGTTAATATTGTATCCAAATAAAATAAATGTCCTAGTTTTCCTAAGCCATTAGGTCGGCATTGTAACGTTTTGTGATTTTAGATTAAACCCCTTGCTTGATTGCCTAAGGACAATCTCCAGAAGAAGGATAGTGCGAGGACGGTTAGAGCAGCAGCCCTGTAGCACTCTGTCCCAGAGTCTTAATGCTCCATAGGGAAATCAAATGTGCAACCATCGAGTAAAAAGTATGGAGGCACTGCCACCCATCAAATTAAACTGCCAAGATGAAAATCTCACGCTGTTGTGATTCAGCATTACATCGTTCTTATCTTGGTAAATAGATCAGATGGGCGACAGCAGCCCCGAAAGAAAAGTCAGGGACAAAAATGAAAGCGCAGTTCAGGAAAGCGCAGTTTGTTCAAACCAACAAAAAAAAAAGTCACCATTTCTTTTGGGACAAGGCAGGGGTATGGTGCAAGCGTGTCACTAACAGCACTGGGTTGGGTAGGGTTCACTGATGCAGCCTCTCATCCGGCCAGACGCAGCCTGTCATATCAGTCAACACAGGCCCTTCACAATGAATTTCTAATAGAGCACTCTGGAACCGCATACCATGAACATATGGGGCAGAGTGGAACCTTTGCAAGGCACCTTTGCTTATTTCTGCCCACAAAGCTGCCCAGTTAAAATGGGAGAAAAGACAGATTAATTGGAAACATGTTATCTGGTCAGGTAAATCTGGTTTCTGCCTGGATGTGAATGATGCTAGGTGCCGTGTTCAAAGAAGACCGTGAATGGTTCTACAACGTTCTTAAATGGGTCCTTTGGTTGAGGTGACTGTAAATTTGCCTTTTGCTCTTGATCTAACCAAGGTACACAACATTCCGATCCCTGTACTCCAAGAATGCAATTCTCATGTCCACAGGAAATGTATGTAAATGTAACAGATTGTGAGGATGAACATTCAGGAGCAGTCACATCCGGACTGGCCCACAAAATGCCCAGAATGTGAATCCTCCTGAAAAGCTGGGACTACCTGGAACAACAAACCAGGTCCCAGGGAAGGCATCCAAGAAATCTGGTTGAAATTAAATAATTTTCCAAAGTGCGTGCAAATATCTGAGGCAAGAACGTCAGATTGATGTCGCTGACATCCAGAGACATATCTAGTCCTGTGGACATGAAAGCGATACCGTAGCCGTTAGGTACCTTTCAGACAGAGGTGACCAATTTTATGTTCTTGCAGACAGTAGTAACCATGGGAGTATTTGAAGCATGCATGAACTCAACAATGTTTATGCTCTAAGAAAGACAGATGTCTGGTCTAGAGCACAACATTTGAAAATAACTGACAACACACACACACACACACACACACACACACACACAAAAAGACAAACCTGCACTTTGCTCTGTGCAGCTGCAATCTTCCGCCTGCACTCCTGAGCTTTGGAGCGGTCAGCAGCGTCCCGGCTGCCCTGCACCTCCAGCTCCTGCAGCTGTTTGTGGGACTCTGTGAGTTCTGCCCGGGCCTGATCAGCCTCCTGCTCCAGTTCAGCCACCTTTCGACTGTACTGTCTGTTCATGGCTTGGGAGTCCTGACCTGCACATACAAACACACTTCGTGGACACCAAACCCTAAAAAGCCTACCTTTTATTACAGAGAAAGATAGAAGACAAAAAGAGCTTATTCAGTTTAAAACGCTTCCGCCGATCCGACACACCAATCATAATCAGCCTTACCCGTTTTAACCAGCTCCTTGATGAGCTCCTCTTTCATGCGGATGGTGACTGAGAGTTCTCTGATCTTCTGCTGAGCCAGGAGCAGCCCTCTCTCTGAGCCCAGCTCCCACATGCAGCCTCTCAGACTCTCCAGCACCGAGCTGTCCCCGACCGTGCTGTTAGCTGTCCAATACAGGCACGTACACACATCAGCCATAGACTCATCATTCTGCTCATCATTATAGAGCATATGGAGCGGATGAAACGCACACTTTTCCAATAAGGACATATTGCACCTTTACACAGGACACTGACTGACCTTTAAAGGCAGAGCTTTGATCTTGTTTCTAGCTAACAGTCTCCTAACAAACCCACAAAACTAAAGAAGGACATTTAAGTGTTATTAAATGTGCCTTTAATTCCAACTACAGTATATTAGAGATTAGAGGGAATTGTACTTACATGTACGCCTGCTGTAGTTTAGCATGGCAGGGTGGCCGGGCCCCAAGACCTGAGACAGAGGAGGCCTAGCTCTTCCAGGTGACCCTTGAATCGATGTGTCCTTCTTTGACCAGGTAATATTCACACATCTTTGGAAAACCAAAATGAACACAATAAGAAGATCTACACACTAAAAAGTCTTCTCCGGTGTCCATGGTGATGGGGTGGCACCAAAGTCGGTCTGTATTTAAAATAGCTACCGCTCCACTAGAAAAAAAATAATGACATGGCTGGCAACTAATAAACTGATTATTAATCGTTTTGAAGTATAGAATAGAAAACAGATAGAAAACAAGCCCAACTCTTTTTTTTTTTTTTTTGTGCCGTATTTTTGCACACCCACCCATTTTCTAAATTACAGCTCTAAAACCAGATTTCTCTGCGCTACCTCGACATTACATTTCAGCTCAGAGCTCCATTCATGATAATTTGATGCCTGCTCCTTAAAACGTGCACAGCTAATTGGCATCTACCCGGTAATTACTGCCATTACTCTGGTGTGGATCCATACTAAAAGCAAAGCGTCTCCATACTTGCGTTTGTCTTTGACTCCTCTGTTCTGAGTGTCCTCGTGCTCTCGCTCCTCTCCGTACGAGTCAAACTCCTTGTCTCTTTGCCCACATTCCCACTGGGCCTGTTCAGAAAACGAATGGCCGCATAGAGAAGCTCCCAAACCGGCCTGAAGGCGCAGGATTTAAAGAGTATGAGTGTAGAATGGACTTTATTTTATGTTATTATTTACTGCATTATAAGGCAGATATTAAAGGAAATTTGAAATAGCTTTAAATGTTATGCTATACATTGGTAAAAAAACGTTTTCATTTATACACCTCATATTTTTAATAAAAGAACTACTGGGAATAAACTGCCTAAATAACATATATTGCATAAATAACATATATTGCATGATGTAAATATTGCCTTAGGCAAATATAGAAAGTTACACAGCAAAAGCAATTTTTCATGCAGGTTATTCAGATTACAGGTAAATTTATTTATGGTTATGACGGTATTATGACAATTTCTTCCAGACCAAACAATTCTTCGAAGAGCAAAAATGTGATTTTTAATTTTCATTTCAATTCAATGCGGGGTTTCAGTCTCCTGGATTACACACTTTCTTTTTTAAGACTCTCTCTTTTCTCTAAAATCAGATGTCCTCAGTATGGGTGTTTGTATTTTACTACGAGCAGCAAAAAGGTGTCATCACTCTGTTCTTCTTAAGTGTTTTTCATTCGCTGTGCACTAATTTTAACCTGGTGGCACAACTTTTGACGTGAAAAAAAAAAAAACTAGTGTGTGAATATTTCACATTTCCCCCTTGCTTGCAACCGAACCAAGTCCTGTTTAGCAAATATTACGAGTTTCACAACGTAAAACGGCAGCTGTATCCTGACAGGTCATGTTACAATAAACGGGACAGAAATCTACCAGTTGTGCAGGGCATCCCCCAACGTCTCCGTTGTACAGATGAGTCGAACGGCCCGGGCTGAGGGTTGCTTGCTGTACAGAGTTAATGGGTGCAGTGTGGGGTCTTGGTGTCAGGTTCAGCAGCCTCATGCCTGGCTGGGCCAGGAGACAGTGAAGCTCCACGATGAGATCCTGCTGCTCCTGGAGTTTATCGCTCTGGACAAAAAAAAAACAAAGAAAAAAAATGGCTCAGCTCAGCTCTACTCCCATTTAAACATATACAGGTTAAGCCTCACAGGTTCACCAATACCTGCTGTTTGTACTGTTCCATTGCATCTTCCAGTGCAGCGAGGAAGTCTGTGTTTTCTTGCTCCAGCTGTTGGATCTGTGCTTGAAGCTGGGAAATGTAGTCACCCTTCCCCCTGCTCCAGTCCTCCTGAACACCAGAGAAAAGAAGCCAAATATGAAATGGTTCATGAGCCCATGAGTTACTGGTGTTACATTTCGCATTACAATGATTACATAATACACAATACAGAATGGAATGATTCAAATAAATGTCACAAATGTATTTTAGAATAGAGCGGAACCTCAGAATTAAAATCTAAATTGTTTCGGAAAGCTGTTTTAAAAAAAATCTGTCGCAAAACTGGGGGCAAAACATTTCTGAATGTTCCACTGGGTAAACATAATACCACTGTACAGACCAACTGCAATACCAAATGTACCAAACGGTCCCGATAACAAATATTCACATAAACTGAGCCCGATATACATTATTTATTATAGTAAAATCCCCTTTTCTGATTATTTAAAATTACTTGCAATGATGTCAATGCACTAGAGTCGTGAAAGGGACATTCGAAAAAAAACATTCAGAGCACCATCAACTCCTGTTATCTTCTGGAGCATCGTTTTTTGGCTCTCACTACATAAATGGTAATAAGGGGTAGACGGGACGTTAACCAGTATAGATACTGGACACAGTCACAAACTGAATCTATTAATCTACAGTGGCAACAATGGCAGAGAACACACCTACCACTGTAGCTATAGAGCTACAGGAAAGAAGATCTTCTAGGCAGTGGTTAACCGATTAATTGGGAGGTTTTATGATATTTTGAGCATTATTTGCTGCTCTTAACCAGGACTGTAATTATAAGCAAATTAATGCTGCTACCATGTGTACATATTTTCGTTTTCTTTCCCAGAAACAAGATGTCGATCTGGCAATAAATTATGTTGTTTAGGGCAATAAAATTTTTTATTTACTAAATTTTTCAGTTCAATTTCATGTTCAGCAATTTTAAACATTTATTTATTATTATTTTATTAATATACTTTGTAAGTATCTGCCTCGGCCAAAAAAAAACAAAAAAAAAAAAACACCTTGTATCAGTCGACCACTACTTATTGGCATAAATAAAATGTAAGTATACTGCTGAATAGCGCACCTGTCCCCTTAAAAGTTCCCGCCCCTTTTTCAGAGCGGCGTTGTCCTCAGTTGAGCTGCTGTCAATGCCGCTGTCCAGCTCAGAGGCCGTGCTCAGGCCGCTGCGCTCCTCCTCCACGGTGCAAAACCACTCCTTCACACGCAGCAGCTGGCTGGGGCTCAGCGTTCCCTCGCCCTGCAGCTCCATCAGCAGTCTGTACGCCGAGTCTGTGCACGTCCTGTAGTGGGCGCTCTCCAACTGCAGCCTACTCAGGTCCGGCTCCAAAGAGCGCGTCCGGCGTTCAGGCTCGGAACGGGCCAGGATTCGGGTCTCTGAGCGCTGCCGGGCCTCCAGGGCCCGCTTCAGAGATTTGATCTGAAGTTCCAGGCTTTCCACACGGTCCGGCTCGTTTCGGCAGTTGACCGTGGCTCGGTTTTGGATGTTGCGAGCTCGCTTGGCATAATTGAGGGTGTTCAGGCTCTCGTCAAAGTCAGAGGACGAGGGACTGATGCAGGCAATCATGAGCGTCTTGGCGTTGCCTCCGAGGGAATCTTTTAAGATCCTGAGGAAATTCGGGGAAACAAATCAACATAAAGGGTCATTAAAGCAAATTAAACAATCCAGACGATTACTGTAAATAATTATAATCCTCTAGATTACTGAATATAAACGTAGCTGTACTTTCTGCTTTACCAGACATTGTCTATCTTTCAAACCAAGTAAAATGTAAACCGTTTCTCACCTGGTGATTTTGGAGTCCCTGTAAGGAATATGAGTGCCTTTCCTCTTTGGATCCCCGAGCGCCCCGATCACGTTTCCCAGTGCGAGAAGCCCACTGTTGATCTGAATGCTCTCCTTGAGTCTCTCCCCGGTGTTTCCAGTTTTCAAAATGCGCTCTGATCCGGCCAGGTCCACAAAATGGAATTTGGAGGACAGGATCTGTGGGTTAATGCCGGCAGCCCGCGAGCCGCCGCGTCTCTGCTCCATGAGCACAGAGAAAATGGTGTGGGAGCGGCTGGAGTGAGGGTTCATCTGGGTGGCTCCTGTGTGGCGGGCCGTGTTTCCAGATTCTAAAAGGCTTAAGACCTCATCAAGGCCCTCCACTTCACATTCCTTCACTCCGCAGAGAACTGTGGGAAGCACACAGCACAAGTTTTTCCTTGTTTAAAGTGGGACCCGACCAGGAGCCTAGGAAGAATTCAACTTGGAGCATTTCTAAGGGAGACACCCCAAATATCAGAACAGGAATCAGAAACAAAGCTGCCATATTAAATACACATGGTTTTTTTACAGGACTATATGATGTATTAGTTAATGCGGACGTCATAATATCTTAATGAGTTAAGTGGGTCTAGGAGACCTTTGGCCATTTACACGGCCTAACAGGTCTAAGTCATGACTCTAAATCACAAACCCACCACTTCTTATCACAACCCTAATAATTCTTATTGCATAGACCTTAAAAACAATAACACTGCAAGGGCAAGATGCTTTCCTTTTAATTCATTTCTTAACAAATCTAACCTTACTTCTACTCATAAAGCATTCAGCTGGTTTCACAAAGGACATGGTAAAGCAGCAAGGCCCTGTATTATTATTATTTTTTAACAAAAAAAAAAAAAACAGAAATCCTATTTATAGCACTATAACTGCCTTCCCAAGTTTTTTCTTGTATGCTCTAAAGGCTAAAGTGAGAGTTGCTATTTCCAATCAAAATCAGTTCATCATTTGAGATCTATTTAGTGAGCGTGTGCCGGGAGACGAGAGCCGCCTGCGGCGTGTTCAGCGCTAACCGTAAGTACACCGTATTCACAAATACGTCCAGAACCTGTTTTCTCAAGCTCCAATTATTCCATAAGATTTCATTTAACAACATGATCAAAAAGCAGCAATTTTATGCTAATTTCAGTGATTGGGTGCTCATAAATTCGACTGATTTCTCTTTTCCTGCCCATGAGCACAACTAAAGTGATTGGTGCATGTTAATAACGAGCCCTTAAGCACATTTCATATTGATTTTATTAAACAATGGGGCTGTTTCGAAAACACAGCACAGAATATTATTTCCTATGCTTCCACATGCCTCTCGAAATCACTTTATTATTTGAAAAGACTGATTTGAATGTGTGCGCAAATCCCTTCGAAATAAATGACATTTCAGAGACGACCCAGGAAACAGCAGCACTAACTCAAGCTCCTCACCTATGTTGCCCTTGTCATCCTCCCGGATATGAATGTCCTTGCTCGCCGTCTCCACCTCCAAAAGGTCTCTGAAGATCTCCTTGTAAACCTCCAGGTAGGAAACTCGGATGGAGAAATCGCTGAGGTCGTTCTCATCCAGGAGCTTGAAGATTTCAGCCACGGCTCTGGGAATGATCCCTTGCTCATCATCGCCAAAGGAGGCTGCAGCCAAGAAAGCAGCAGCGGGTTAGTAATCACTCTGCGCTGCCAAATGCCAAAAATCAAGATCTCAGATGGCATGAGGGGCTGCGCGTTCAAGCAGTGACAGCTGCGCCGGGGGAAGTGTTGTTGGCATCCGAAAAGTGTGTGAACTCAAAGGGAGATTTTAACAAGAAGCATGCAAGTTTATTGAAACCAAGAAAATCTTTGGTCCTGGCAGACTTCTTCAGTTGTCTCAGAAAAGTATAAAAAGGTAAGACGTGGGGAAATAACGGAAATACACTCAGGAATATCAAACTCAATAAGAGCAGTAGAAAGAAGAATACTTACATATATTCGCCTCTCCAATGGTGTAGGTTTTGCCTGAGCCAGTCTGTCCATAAGCAAAAACGGTGGCATTGAAACCCTGAAAGAACGCCTCGATGAGGGGCTGAACACAGGCCGTGTATACCTCGTCCTGAGCAACACTTTCACCAAAGGCAAAATCAAAGTGGAAGTGACGATCGTGGCCAAGAGTAACTCTTCTGTCTTCGGACAGGAGGCTAATGCAGCTCTCGTGATTGTGCAGGACTTCTTTTGGAAGCAGCGGGCGCACTCGCACTGCTACCTGCACCGCCGTGTCCTCCGCCTTGCCCTGCTGGTGCGCCACTTTGGGAGACATGACCCCTATAGCACCGTGGTACAACCGTGCTCAGGATCCTGCACCCATCTTTCTTTAGTAAGATCACTGCGATAAAAAAAAAAAAAAAAGATTTATAATTTTAAAAAGTAAATAAAAAAAAACACAAAAAAAAACAAACTTTTCATCAGAAGGAGCACTGATGTTTATTCGTGAGCTAAACACATAAGGTTTATTATTTAAACGCTTTATTAAAAAATAAATCAAAAATAAACCTGTAAATTCGAAAAATGTGTCGTTTTTATATAATACAGATTTCAAAAAAGCATCCACTACATCAATAAAGCGTTGTGATACTGAATAAAAATGTGAGTTAAGCCAGAGTGCAAAGTATTGGAACCTCCTTACTACTGTTGTTGTTAGAATAAGTCAGACTTATTTAATCTTAAATCTATCTGCATCTCGGGCTCGCGATTCTTTTTTGTTGTTGTTGTTTTGTTCTCCCTCATTGGAAATTATATTAGCATACGTTGTAAAACGCTGTTTATCACACATTAAAATCAGCACATGTTTATAGTGCTGAATATAATTTCCCAAAACTTTATCATGCGAATTAAATTGGCCTGGTGATCAACATTTAACTTTGGTAGCACTGATGCTACAACGGTTAGCCGAAGAAAACCCGCTAGCAAGCTAGCATTATGGCTATAGTTACATAAAAAGAAGCGATAGTTTTCCACCGTTTGTCTTTGATTATATTTAAAGATAACCCAAACGAGAGTAACTTTTGCACATACGTTAATGGCTAAGTTAAATCGCGTAACCTAAGAAAGCAAATCGTGCCGCAGAGTGATTTAGAACAAATTTCTGTACTTACCGTTGTTCCTAACTCCATGTTCCTGCCCACAGCCAAGAGGAACAAACTTTTGGGCTGGGAATGAATCCTAAAAGGAATCGATTCTCGAATTCCCGGGATTAAAAACAGGGAGTCGACTCCAAAGCTTTGGCGTGTATATGGCGACGCATTGCTTATTAAACAGCTCAAATCCATTTTATTATTTTGTTTTTATTTATCTTTGTAATTTCTGCTTTTATATTTAATTAATTTTAACCTGGTTGCGGCACAGACGTGGACTCATAGCGAGTCCCAAAAGGAATCGATTCTCCGTCTCCAAAGCGTTGAAGTGAAATTGATGTAGTACATTTTACCTTGCTGGCCTTTAACATCGTTTCCAATTGTATTGTAAGATTATTTAGGTTGCGTACGTAACTATTTTGTATTGCATTTTATTTCTTGATTGATTTTATTAGTTTTTCATTTTTGAGTCTTAATATTCAGCCCTGCTCAGTTGTGGATTTCGGCCTAGATTTTTGTAAATCTGAAACTATATAAATGCTTTTATGTTTGCAGGGATTTATTTACAATTAAGATATTTTGTGTCCAAAACACAACACAAGTCCGTGCTGGACTTTGCTGTTATTTTAGCAGGGTGATTCTATTTTAACCCTGCTTTTTTATGGTACAATAGTCCATTGGAGGGATGAGAGGATCCCTGGCTGGCCTCCTCTCCCTCAGACGCAGCCAGTTGTGTCTGCATATTGTGTCCCAAAGTGCTTTGTCATGACATGACAAGTAATGCAGTGTTAGGCTAAAGCAAAATCTAAAAATGTTATAGATTTAAATAAGTTTATTTACATGTATTTTATCTTTAACCATAAGCCTAAAATGCATGGCCTGCCTTGGAAACGTAACACAACTGTGGCTCCCCAAATGACGCCTGATGATTTTGTAAAAATGCACAGCAAGGGGGATCTTCTCAGTTCAGCATCGTTTCTGGGCTCTCTTCTTCAGCTCGTTGACTGCTGTACAACTGGAGATTAAGCTCACATTTCTTTAAATACTATCATGGAAGAGGGTAATGGAGAAATGTGAAAGTTCTGTGCTCTTACAAAGTGCAGATCAGCTGGCTTGGTGGTAGAAGCCATCTGCAGGAAACACCTGTTCCCATTATTAACATCATTATGGTTCACAGTTTTCTTACAAAGATCTCACATTTTAATCCATCTGTGTTTATGTGATTTAGACTGATTTCTTTCCAAAAACACTCACCTGACCCATCGCTCCTGTTTTGATCCCCCACAATCACAGCCATAAAAAGAATTGATACTCTAACAATAACATCACTTAATATTCTTCACCATTCTCAAGACTGGCGAGTGAAACTGCATCTACACAGGCACAACTGGGGTATTTGTTTTAAAATACTGAACAAACATCATGTTTGCGATGCGGCGAGCGCTGAGAAATGAAATTGAATGCGTGACTCATTCTGTTTGTGCACAGAATTATTTGGATTAATATTCCCTCTCATTGTCTATTGATGGTTGAAGAAAGCACAGAGACATCCTTGAATCGTTTTTTTTTTTTATTGAACTTTTGTTTAAAAGAAGAAAACAGCACACCATCGAAAAAGCGTGAAAAGAAAAACAATTATAAAGATTGCAAAAGTCAAGTATTACTATTATCTCTCATTCCGGCACAACTACGTGAAAAACTTTCGCATTTAGTAAGGCACTGATTACAATGCAATCTCAAGCCATTACAATAATTAACATGAATATCAAGGTGCATTTTTGTCCTGTTCACTGAGGTAGACTATGACTTGTTGTTGTGTTTTTTCTTACTTCAACAACAAAATCACTAGTCTTCCACAATGTCCAGAACGAAGCAGATCGAGTGTGCATAGTGCCTGCATTGTCACCAGTTATTATAGTGCAATTTACTGAATAACTGCAACATTTGGAGCAACTGACTGATTATACATTGGGTACGATGGTATGGCATGACGCGTAAATCTTAAATAATAATACAGATGGTTTAGATTCGACGTGTAGGGCACTCCGTGTTATTTTCACCTGCATAAGTAAATATATAGTGTATAAATGGTATTTTTGTATATAGTGACCTGCGATGCCTTCCAGGCTGGACAGGGCAATCTTCTCCTGGTGCTGCAGCACTGACTCATACCCACCCCTGTTTAGGGTGATTTCTGGTATGACATAGGGTGATAGGTATGATTTCTGGAGATAGGCTCCAGAGCTCCAGAGCAATCTTAATACGAGGATAAACGAGATCAAAATGTGAATACTATACAGATGAACACATTAAAATGTATATATAAATGATGTATAATGAAAAGCACTGTCAATATCTCTATACTCTATGCAAATTATTTATCCTTATAAACATCGCACACAGGGAACTACCTATTGTGGTTATTATGGTCACATTTTAACAACACTGTCACAATTAGTGGCACTTCTCCTTTGGATTGGTCAATCCAAATCTCAATCAGACTCTCTGCAGATTCTGTGTTCTAGACTCCGTCTTGAGAGATCTTCTGGTCTTTAAACTTAACCATTATTAAATCTGGGGGTTTTCGATGGACGTGTCGGAAGCTTGATCCTGTGGTCAGTGTGTGGATTTGGGTGTGGGATCACTGTCCTGCTGGAAGATCTAACCAAAGCCCAGTGCAATCCTGGCAGAGGCAGAGAGGATTTGTTTATTTAAAATCGCCATCATGTTGTGTGTCCTAATAAATTTGCCACAGGCTTTGAGGGGATAGCAGTCACAATAGTAAAGATCTTCCACACTAAACAGTAGGGATAAAGGTATTCTCTTTCAAACTGATCTTGAGTGCCTGAAGTGACAGACTTAGGACTGGTACAAGATCCAATTCAAGCCCTTCAGGGTAAAGCTTGCTCTAGGGTGCAACTGTGTTAGATTGGCAGTGCTGGAAATTCTGGTACATAGTCCAGTACCTAAACTGGTGCACTATCAGATTCAGTAACATCTAACCAACTCTATGTTCTTATGTCGATAAAACAAAGGTTTTTCTTCTGGTACAGTTTCTGAATATAGAAATATAGAAACCTCCTCCTCACTGTGTGTTGGGTAAAATATACTTATGTGTGTCCTCTTGCTCTTTATTACAGCTCTTGTTGGTTTCAATCAAAAAAGTTAAATTTGTTAAATGAACTATTGCACCAATACTGAATTTACACCATGTTTTAAAGTAACTGTCTGACTAATGCAATTTATTACACTTTTAATGTCAGTAAATTTGCCTATTCTGCAATCTTCAAAAGTAAATCATACACGTTGCAGTTTATCTGTATGCATTTCACAGCAAGAACTGAATTAGATCGATATAATTCCATTATATAAGAACAGTAAGCATCTGTTACCAGACCGTATACAGGTGTAGGTGTTTGACATCCAGCACTCTGTAAATAACAGAGAAAAGAAACATATATGATTACAAAGAGGAACAGAAAATGATCACTTTGTATATGGAAAGTCACAAATTGATAGTGTAATACTGCATGTGATAAGTAATGCATGCATATCTGGATCATTCGTTTTCAAACCTGCTGTGTGCATTGCATTTACATGTTTAAATATACACCCGGAGTCATATTTATTGGAGCATGCCCTCGAAATGTTTCAACCCCAAGCTGAAGACCTTTAAATGAAGATCTGAAAGAGCATCCTGTAATAAAAGGTGACGTTGCTAGCCCTGGAAAAATGTCTTGAGTTAATAATGTCATGCCACTGAATCCATGTGCCCTTTCCATAGACCATACGGTCCAGTTCGTTCCCATATTTCCTTGATATGGAGGCACTGTCTCATCCTTTATCTCTCTGGGTGGCCACCTCCAGGTTTGCCCGGCTCGGGCTTTGCTAGAGATAATTAGTGTGTAAGAAGCTTCTTTATTGCCCTGCCATTCCAGCTATTGCATAATTGCTGTGCCTTGGCAAACATCTCATAAAAAATCTGATTCAATACAACGGGTCTCATTGTTTACCTTCTGTTCTGTCACCTTTGTCCATCTGTTTATGCATGAGTACATACGTTCCCTTAAATGTTTTTACATGGACCTGATGTTAAAAGCACATGAAAAGTGATCAGGTGCCCAAGGTCTGGGAAAAGAGAAATACTTCGTCTTTGAAATCAAGGTATGCGCCTGTAGAGTTTAAAATGTTCTCTATAGCTCTCTCGAGACCACAGCCAAGGTCCTGGGGGAAAAGAATGGTTGGCACGGCAAACGCTAATGCATTATTAAAAGCAGATAAATTATATCCCCTGATGCAGTGAAAGCCTTACATTCTGCTGAAGCGTTGATGTGGCTCAGCAGGGAGAGGCGGACAGCGGCGCTCACTTCTGTCCCCGTGCCTTCTGAATGGAAACTAATGATCACGATAAGTGGCCGTGCAATTTGGCAGACTTACGACTCATAAAGCATAGGCAATTTTTTCTTATGGCCACTCCAGATAAGAGGAGACAACCACAGCGATAGATATGTATATATATATATATATATATATATATATATATATATATATATATACACTG